>PVHX01011328.1:48530-64875 GCA_004024805.1 Geosciurus inauris | reverse complement strand
TTTTTTTTTTTTTTTTTTTTTTTTAAATAATGAGGAATATTAGGAAGCTGAAAGTAGCCCCTACCTTTAGCTTTTGTTGGTAGACTCTTGGGTAAAAAAAAGGGAAGATATAAAAGTAAAAGTGGGAATCAGACTTGGATCTATATTTTTCCAGGAAAAACTTGGTGTTCTTTAACATAATGGTGCTTTTAATGACTAAGGGTTTAATTCTAACTAAAAGTAATTCAAGTTTATGTTAGCCTATATTAAAACTAATTCTACCGCACAGAATGGGATAAGCTACTGAGGTAACCATTTATGCAATAAATACTATTAAAGTTCCTTCTTTGAATGTGTTAGGCACAAGGTTCTGTATATCTCCTTTCTGAGGATATGAATTATTTCCTTCCTCAATTCCAATCATTCTTTTGTATAAGAGCCAATCCAGAAAGTTAAATTTTTTAAAAAGCAAAATCAAAACAGTCTTATTTAGAATTATAAAAAACTGATTTTTAACATTGTTTCTTGTAATGAAAAGAAAAATGAATGTTCTTGAGAAAATTGGTACTGCCTTTATCCACTAAAACGTTAATACTTAGCAGCCTGAAGAAAGCTTTCTAATTTTTTTATTCAGGAATATACTCATCATAAGATAGAATTGGTACCATTATGGACACAAGTAGTAGGTATTTCAGATTCTTTCTATCAATTGACTGAATGTATTTGTTTTACATGGAAAATGTTTAATATAAATAGACAAAGAGCAGCTGCCCTGGAATATCACTCTAGAATGATATTCATACATTTTTATCAAAAGACATCTGTCTAATGATTAGATGGGGACATTGTAGAATTGCAGAATTTCTTTATTGTTTGTGGCACTGGAGATTGAACCCAGGGGCACTCTACCTCTGAGCTATATCCTCAGTCTTTTTTTTTTTTAAATTTTAAGACAAGGTCTTACTGAGGCTGGCCTCAAACTTTGAATCTTCTTGCCTCAGCTTCCCAGGTTGCTGGGATCATCGGCATGTGTTACTGTGCCTGGCACAGAATTTCTTAATTGCATATTAACTGCATTTTTACTGGGTGCATTTTTGATATACAAACTCAGCTATTTTAAAACTACAAATCCATTAGAAAGTTGCTTCTAGCCGGTCGTAGTGGGGCATGCCTGTAATCCCAGCAGCTCATGTGGTGAGGTAGGAGAATCGCAAGTTTTTTTTTTTTTTTTTAAAATATTTATTTTTTAGTTGTAAGTGGACACAATAGCTTTATTTTATTTTTACGTGGTGCTGAGGATCGAACCCAGTGCCTCCCGCGTGCTAGGCGAGCACGCTGCCACTGCGCCATAACCCCAGCCCCTGTTTTTTTTTTTTTTAAATATTTATTTTTTTGGTTGTAGGTGGACACAATAGCTTTATTTTATTTTTATGTGGTGCTGAGGCTCAAACCCAGTGCCTCCCGCGTGCTAGGTGAGCACGCTACCACTGTGCCACAACCCCAGCCCCGAGAATCGCAAGTTTAAAGCCAGTCTCAGCAATTTGGCAAGGTCCTAAGCAACTTAGTGAGACCCTGTCTCAAAATAAAATAAAATAAAAAGGGCTGGGAATGTGCCTCAGTGGTTAAGTGCACATGGGTTCGATCCCTGGTACGAAAAAAGAACAAAACAAACAAAAAACTGCTTCTCATCTACACCTAGATATTAACATTTTAGTGGATAAATTCTACCACTCTTCTCACTGACATTTTTCTACTCACAAGTTATCCTCTAAGGACATGTAATTGCAGGATGCTTTAGTTTGGGTAATTTCCCCCAAAGACCTATGTGTTAAAGGCTTTGTTGCCAACCCGTGGTATTATTGGGAGATGGTAGAAACTTTAGGAGGTAAGGCTACTGAAAGGAAGTTAAGTCATTGGGGATATGCCTTTGAAGGGGACGTTGTGACCCCAGCTCTTCCTCTCTTTCACTGTTTGGTGGCCCTAAGGTGAGGTGAGCAGCTTACTCCACTAAAACCTTTCCTTTTTTTGTTTTAATTTTTTTTAGTTGTAGATGGACACAATGTCTTTATTTTATTGCTTTGTATGTGGTGCTGAGGATTGAACCCAGGGCCTCACGCATGAGAGGCAAACGCTCTACCGCTGAGCTACAATCCCAGCCCCAACCTTTCCTTTTTTTAAGTTTGTTTATCTCAGGTATTTATTATAGTAATGGAAAGCTGACAAAGGACTTTCTCAAATATGATCCATTTTGTTTGGTTTTAAAAATTCATTTCAGAAATATTCACTTATTAACATTCCACAAATATGAGTGGTTATAAATGTCAGGGACAGTCTAGAGCAGTAATCAAGACAAAAGCCCTGCCCTACTGGACTTGACTTTCTAATGAGTGACAGACAAGGGTTAGCAAACTTTTTCTTGTGAAGGGCCTGGTAGTTAATGTTTCAGCCTCTACAGATCCTCTGGTCTTTATGTAGCAACTATTATTATTATTAAATTAGCTCTATATAATATGTAAACAAAGGAGTGAGACTGTATTCTAGCAAAACTTTATAGACACAATTTTTAAATTTTCATGTGCTATGAAATGTTCTTTTCATTTTTATCTACTTTAAACACTAAATAAAAACCATTATATTGTAGGATATACAAAAACAGGCAGCATCTTTGCACCATGGTCTATATAGTTTGTTCTACCCCTGAGATAGATTATAAACAAGTAACAAATAAATAACATAATTTCAGTGTGAACATGAGTGGGTGCCTTTACATAGGGCCTCAGTATTTTTAATTAAAAAATAAGCAAGATGGCTTAGATCAGTGCTTCTTAAACTTAAAATGTGATATAAACTATCTTTTATCTTGTTAAGATACAGATTTTGATTGTGTAGGTCTGTTCAGGGACCTGAAATTCTCCATATTCAATACATTCCCAAGTAATGCAGAACAGCAAAAGCTTAGATGACCTTTGGGGCCTTTTCCAGTTCTGCAGTTTTATTTATTGAATGTTTCTACTTCAGAAATATGTTTTACCTTTCTGACTTTCTTACCTCTATAAAGATAGATGAATTCTAAATCTGTCTCTTTACTTCAAATTAGGAATACCAAAATCAATTCATTATTTCCACTGATAACCACATCCCTCTCTTGACATTCTTTTTTCTGTTTATTAGCTTATTTTTAGCATAAAGTATTTATGTTTATAAGGTACTTTATAGTTTTTCAGAGAGCTTTTATATCCATTATTTCATTTGGTCTCTGCCATAACCCACAGAGGTAGGCAGGTAGAAACATTTCCATTTTATGGAAAGGGAAACAGTAACTGTTTTGCCCACTCCCTAAAGTTCAGGATTCTCAACTCTAGTTGGAGCTCTTACCACCAGGTCACACTGCTTCAGGGAATGGCTGTCACATATACCTGTGTTTAAAAGTTTGTTGTCATCTTTCTGTTTTTTGAGAATGTAAATTTAGTTTTATTTAAAAAACAATATATTCCTATATAAGAGGATACAATGAACAGTCTCACTAATACTCATATCTTGAGTTTCCTGGGACAAGTAGTGTTATCAGTAATAGTTTATGCCTCTCCAGTAATTATATAATTATATTCTCTTTTTCCCTATGAAACACAAATGGCAACATGCTAAACATCCTGACTATACAAACTGTACTTAAAAAAAACCCCAAAACTAATAGTATATTTTTGGGGGTTCTGTGTCAGTGCTCAAAGATCTGCCTCACTATTCTTTATGGCCACATAGTATTTCACTGTAGTGTAGACTATCACTAGTCCCCTATTGATGGACATTAAAATTATTTACTGATTTTTGCTAATACAAGCAATACTTCATTACAGGAGTTAGTCAGCTTCATGTTACTGTAACACATATTTGAGACAATCAACTTGTAAAGAGAAAAGTTTTATTTTTTGCTGGCAGTTTTGGAGGTTTCAGTCCATGGTCTGTTGACCCTATTGCTTTTGGGCCTGTGGCATGCTTTTGGATATGATGGGGAGCAGTGGCCCATAGTGAAAACCATTTACCTCATGGGTAGGACTCAAAAGAGAGGAAAAGGAAGGGCTGGTATTCCTGTCTTTTTCAAGTGCATGACCCCAATGACCTAACCTCCCACTAGGCTCTACCCCTTAGTGTTTCCACTACCTGTTAATTAGCACCACTCTGAGAAACAAACCTTTAATAAATGGGCCTTTGGGAGACATTTAAGATCTAAACTATAGCAGTATATTATATTACATATGTGCAAGTATATTTTAGCACAAATGCAGAAGTGGGATTATTGGGTCAAAGAATATTCACATTTGTAATTTTGGCAGATATTGTGAGATTTGCTTTCCATGCAGGTTGTACTAATTACTGATTACATGCCTTTTAGCAAAGTGCCTGTTTTGTGATGGCCTGTCCTCAGAATAGGTTAATTTTTGGTCTGTCAATTTTAGTTGCTTTTTTTTTTTTTTAAAGTAAGGAGAATCCTTTCATGTTTAAATGCTTTTTGTGTTTCCTTTTCTGTGAATTATCTGTTAATATTCTTTGCCATTTTTTTATGTTGGGTTGTTAGACTTCTTACTCATTTCTAGGAATTCATTTATCCTTTAGTGACATTTTCTTTGTTGTGTGAATTAAATTTTTTATTGGTTTATTTATTCCTTTGAATAATTTTAAAGCATTTTACATAGTAGCATTTTTTAGTTTCGTATTTTTGTCATTCTTAGACCTTTGAGGTTATAAAATAACTCTTCATGGTTTTCTTGGGTGCTTTTGTGCTTTAATCATTTACATTTAAATATTCATTGGGTTTTTAAGAATGTTTAAATTGAAAAGACTTTAGGTGATATATAGAAATTTATAAGTTTATGGGATACTATGTGATGTTTTGATACAAGTATACATTGTATAATGTTTAAATTAGGACAAATATGTCTATTCTCTCATTTATCATTTCTTTTCTTTCTTTTTTGGTACTAGAGATTGAACTCAGGGCACTCTACCACTGAACCACATCCCCAGCCCTATTTTGTGTTTTATGTAGAGACAGGGTCTCACTGAGTTGCTTAGTGCCTCGCCATTGCTGAGGCTGGCTTTGAACTCGGGATTCTCCTGTCTCAGCCTCCCTAAGTGCTGGGATTACAGGCTTGGGCCACCACACCCGGCTTATTTATCATTTCTTTATGGTGAAAACATTCAAGCTCTTTTTCTTCTAGCTTTTACAAATATATAATACATCCTTAATATCTTTAGTCCTCTGCTGTGCAGTAGCTCACTGGAACTTACTCCTATCCAACTGTATACCTTTTATAAGCTATCTGAAATTTGATATAAGTTTGTGTTCTTTTTTTTTTTGATGACTACCCCATTTTCCTAACATCTTATTGATAAGTTCTCATTTCCCTTGGGGTCATCTTTGATTCCTTTTTATCTTTTATCTGTTTTCTTCATCCCCAAGCATATCCATTATCTATAATTAGTAACTACATTGAGCTCAGTTTTTCTTTATGCTCCAATATGTTGTTATCCTTTCTTTCTGTTTGTATTGTTTATTATGGAAATTACAGTGTATATTGATGACAGTGTATACATACATGTACAATATATATTGCTATTTCCATGTATGTTGAAATGCATATATATTTCATAAATATGGGGAAGGAGAGAGATATTAAGAGATGAATATAATGAATTCCCAAAACCTATTACCTGACTTCAATAACTATTACCTCATGAGATTTGTTTAATTAATACTGCTACCTACTTGTCCTCCCCTACCCACAATTATTTTAAAGCAAATTAAGGGCATAATATTACTCTTAATACTTGGACTGCTGATAGCTGTCTTCTGCTTTCCATTTGGTATCCTCTGTAGGTAGGTCATCCTGTGTAAGTCTTGTGTCTTTCTTCTTTGGTCTTATACTTCTAAATACTGCTGGACACTGTTATTTAAATTTATCTTTTTTACATGCACAAACTCACATTCTTTAGTAAGGTTACATATTGTGAAATTAGGCGATACTGTTTGTATCCCTGCAGTACTTACACTAGTCTGTGCAGGAAATGCCAACAAGATAGGAGAAAGAAGGGAGCAAGAGAGGGGAGCGTAAGAGACCATGCAGAGGCCTGTTTCTTTTTCTTTTTCTTTTTCTTTTTGTTTTTTTGGGGTTTTTTTTTTTTGGTACCGAGGATTGAACTCAGGGACACTCCACCACTGAGCCACATCCCCAGCCCTACTTTGTGTTTTAAGTAGAGACAGGGTCTCACTGAGTTGCTTAGCACCTTGCCGTTGCTGAGGCTGGCTTTGAACTCAACGATTCTCCTGTCTCAGCCTCCCTAAGTGCTGGGATTACAGGCTTGCGCCACCATGCCCAGCTAAAGGCCTGTTTCTTAGTGTTCTTTGGAGGGAAAATGAAAGAAAGGGCAAGTTCAGATCTTCCACTGAGATTGGGGATAAACAGAATAGAGGTAAGAATGTATGTGAAGTGTAGAGTGTTCAGAGGGGTATTTTGTCTTTTTCTGTGGAGAAGCTTGTTTTATAATTTAGTAGTGTTTAGTAAAAGGATATTAATTCCTGAGCTGATATGAAGGTGAGGGAAAAAATAAGTAAATAAAAATAGAGGCTTCAGTTCCAAGATTATATAATTTGTGTCAGAGAACGTTCTCATTTAGGAACAAGAACTATAAAATATTTCATGAGAGATTAAGGTTGTTGGATTGTTTGTTTAAATCTGTAACACTGACTGTTGGCACTATTCATTTATAGCCAGTAGCACCAGGCATTAGTTTTTAAAGCATTCTTATGTTCTTTCAAAACTTCTCACAGTAAGTCTTTCAGGTAGGATCAAAAGATTAGGAAAAAATAGGTGATTGAGCATTCTATAATATAGACGGGGCTTTTCTGTTTTTTTTTTTAAAAAGCTGACTTGAATTTATCAAGCTTAAATTCTTGGCTCAGTAATTCAATGTTCACTTTCTGTGGAAATGTTGACAACTGACTTTCTCCTAGGTGTGCTTTTGTTGCCCCTCTAAAAGTTATAATAAAATAATAGTAATTTGAACTTACCTGAAACACACTAAGCTTTAATTTATACCTGCCATTGTTCTAGGTTGAGAATAAATGCCTAAACTAAAAAATACAAATGAAGCTGGGAGTTCAGAGTATGAAAGAGAAGGTGTCCAGGACTAATTTGACTACATTTCAAAAGCAGTTTCAAAAAATTATCTCATGATCATCTGTGATTATATACATCAGGGATCAGCAAACGGAGGCTAATAGTGGCTGGTTTTTCTAACAACTAATGAGCCAAGACTAGTTTTTACATTGTTAAAGGCTTGTAAGCAAATTAAAAAAATATGCCGACAGATGGGGCTTGCCCTGAGAAATCTTAAAGTACTTCCTTTTTGACCTTTTCAAGTTTGCCAACCCCTGATCTACATTATTTAGGGCATATAGCAATGTTTCTTTACATGAATATTTAAAATGGCTTGTTCTTTTTTGTTTCATACCAGCACTTTCAGTGGCCTTTTAAAAATTGTTATGTGGATTTACATGAACATATCACCATTAAAGAGTGTTTATTGAGTTTTTGTTTTTATAGCATACTGGAATAAGGAAATTTGTGCACATTTTGGGACTTATAGAATTGCTTAGTCAAGTATTATATACATTTAAAAATTTTGTAATTGTTGCTGAATTACCCTTGCTCCAAATTGGACCAGTTTATGTTATCCCCAACACTGTTTTCTTTACTTGTGTCTGTCTAAAAGACTAAAATATAGTGGTTTGTTTAATCAGATAGGTTTCTTCTGCTGTTTAACAAATAAAAAATTGAGTGGCTTGAAACAACATCATTTATTTTGCTCATGAGTGTGCAGTTTGGTCTGGGCTCAGTGGGAATAACTTGTCTCTGCTTACCTTGCTGTCATTTTTGGAGGCTCAGAGGCTCAGGGCACGGCCACTTACATGTCTGGCTCTTTTCTTGGATCAGCTGGGGTGTGGAGAACATCTGTGAGGTCCTTTCCATGTGACTGCTTGGCTTCCACACAACATAGTCACTAGGTTTCAAGGAGGATCAAGTGGAAGTCATATCAGCTTTTATGATTTAGCCTCAGAAGTCACATATGGTCATTTCTGCCGCATTTGAGTGGAAAGGAACATACACCTTACTTGTTAGTAAAGGAGTGGCAGCATTATATTGTAAGAGAACATGTAAGAATGGATGCATTGGTACAGTCATGTTTGGAAACTATGGATGCCATAAAGTAGAATGTTTTCATGTGCATAACTTTAATTATGGTCGTGATTACATTTTTTTTTCATGTGTTCATTGACCATTTCCATTTCCATTCTGGTGACCTGCCTTTTTATATCTTTTGCCCCCTCCTTTTATTGGTGCATTATAGTTGTACATAATGGTGAGATTTATTGTTACATACACATGATGTAACAATATACTTTGGCCAATATCATTCTCCCTTCACTTCCCCCCTGCCTCCCCTCCTTTCACCCCTTTCCCAAACCAAACCAAACCAAACCAAACTAAAATATTTCTTTGTAGATTGCCACTAAGTTTGAATGTTAGTTCATGTACGAACCTGCTGTATGGGACAAATTCTTAATAAACAGTAACAATTAAGTCTTTTCCATAGTTATAATCTTTGACAGTTCTATAAGGATGGGCCTGTGTTTGTCATTATAATACTCATTTTAGGTATAATTTGATCCAGAGATTAAATGGTGTCTGCAGGACTAAATTCCACATGTTTTGACTCTGCTTTCTTCCTCATTGGTTTCTCTGTGATGGAAAGATGGCTACTAGTATCTCTAACCCTGGGTCCTTCCAGGCTCAGGGCTAGTGAGGTGGGTAGAGAGTGGGTGAGGATGGGATGGTGGAAAAAAAACTATTAATACAATTCCTGGCTCTCATGGATCATATGTAATGATCAGGGAAATAGAATGTGCTGATTGGCCTGGTCTGAATCACATGAACATTTCTTTTTTTTTTTTTTTTTTTTTTTTTATAATGTCTTTATTTTATTGCTTTTTGTATGTGGTGCTGAGGATCGAACCCAGGGCCTCACGCGCGCAGGGCAAGCGCTCTACCGCTGAGCTACAATCCCAGCCCACATGAACATTTCTGATGCTGGTGTTTCAGTTAACTCTACAGGACTGATAGTGGGGTGGAGGTTCTACAAAGGAAGATCTGTTTGTTTATTTTTTTAACCAGAATAGATGCTTGGCAGACGAAAGCAAGAAAGCAAACACACACAAAAAGGAAACCAAAAAATTACATGTAGATAACTATTAAATTATAAATCAGCTAAGAAAATTAGTAGTTAACAAGAAAAGCAACTATTTTAGTTTCTTTAGGACTGGTTTACAATCATGCTAATGAGTGATTCTTATTTTCTCGTGGAAGCAGATATCTCACATTTAATGTGTATGCCCCTTAAATTTTGTATTGGAATACACACACACACACACACATTTTTTGTGGTACTGAAGTTTGAACCCAGGGTCACTCTAGCACTGAGCTACATCCCTATCCCTTTTGAAACATGGTCTCACTAAGTTGCCCAGGTGGGCCTTGAACTTGCCATCTTCTTGCCTCAGCCTCCTGAATAGCTGGGATTATAGGTGTGGGGCACCAAACCCAGCCAAATTTATATTTTAAAGATTTTTTAAAAGTTAAGGAGTTTAGAGTCACACTTTTTGCTCACTGCTAATATTTCAGGTATTCAAGTTGTGTTCTCATTTTATCAATTCCTCCCCCAAATCAGAGCTGGATGTTTTAATTTTATGTTTTTAATTTCATATAGCATGCTTTGTAGATAGTATTTTAAAGATTTTAAAGCTTTGTTAATTCAAACAAAAATCAGAATTTCCTGATTAGTTTTGGGGACAGATGTTATTTGACCATAACTCAGCTACCTAATGATGCACAAGGCGTATTTTTTTTATTTTTATTTTTTAAATATTTTTTTTTAGTTGTCGATGGACACAATATCTTTATTTGTTTATTTTATGTGGTGCTGAGGATCGAACCCAGCGCCTCACGCATGCGAGGCAAACGTTCTCCCACTGAGCTACAATCCCAGCCCGACACAAGGCGTATTTTATAATCGTGAAAGCATAAAGAATTTGAGGAAGTTAAAGGAGATTGCTGTTAAGGAAAACTGCATGGAATGTTATTTTAAAGAGTAATTCCAAAGTGTGTGTAAATCTTAATTATTCAGAATATTTCTACTTTCATGAGATATTGGAGCAGTTTAGAACGCAAGATAGTTTGGTTTTAACTGTCTATGAATGGACTACTTGAAGAGATGACCTGGTATTAAATTCTATTTAGAGAAGACTACAGGCACTGTTTTTATGTTAGATACTGCTGCCAGCCCACGAAGTACCACTAGACTTAAAACTCTGGAGTACCCAAAATGTATATGAGTCCTGAGGGTTTGTGCTAGTCCAGAAGACTTGAGGCTTGACCCCAGTTTCAGTTCTTAGGTCAGTTCTTAGATTTGAAGTTCTCTGTGTTCTCCCACCATTGGTAGAAGGGCATCAGATTCCATTAAGGATTCCAGATCACTTAAGGAAAAGCCTAAGTTTATTGGTTTCTTCTTTCATAGGTGAGTGCTTTGGGCACTCTGTCTGGAAAGTCATTGCCAAACCCAAGGTCACCTAGATTTTTCTCTTAGTTGTCTTCTAGGAATTTTATAGTTTTGAATTTTATGTTGAATTCTATAAATCTATTTTTTTTTTTTTTGGTACCAGGGATTGAACCTAGGGGTACTCGACCACTGAGCCACATCCCCAGTCCTATTTTGTGTTTTATTTAGAGACAGGGTCTCACTGAGTTGCTTAGCGCCTCGCCATTGCTGAGGCTGGCTTTAAACTTGTGATTCTACTCAGCCTCCCAAAGTGCTGGGATTACAGGTGTATACCACCGCACCCGCCCGGCTATGATATATATTTTGTGAAAGGTATAAGATCTGTGTATAGATTTATTTTTTTTCCTTGCACATGGATGTCCAGTTTCAGCACCTTTTGTTGAACAGACTTTCTTCAATGAATTAATTGCCTTTGAGCCTTCATCAAAAAACAGTGGACTATATAAGCATGGGTTCATGTATAGGCTCTCTATTCTGTTCCATTGATGTATTTGTTTCTTCTTTTGCCAGTACTGTACTTTCTTGAATACTGTAGCTTTATAGTAGTGTCAGTTTTTTTTTACTTTGTTTTTCTTGATATTGTATTGATTATTATTTTTTTTAAAACCCTCCAGGTACTTGGAATATTCCTCTCTATATCTTTGAGCCGGGCGCGGTGGCACAAGCCTGTAATCCCTGCACTTAGGGAGGCTGAGACAGGAGAATCGCGAGTTCAAAGCCAGCCTCAGCAACTCAGTGAGACCCTGTCTCTAAATAAAACACAAAATAGGGCTGGGGATGTGGCTCAGTGGTCGAGTGCCCCTGAGTTCAATCTCTAGTACCAAAAAAAAAAAAGATCTTTGATAGTTTTCTTCAGAACTTTGCAGTTTTCCTCATATTGATCTTGTATACATTTTGTTATATTCACACCTATGAATTTGTTTTTTGGCTGATCAAATAATTTTTTAAATTTAAGTTTTGATTTTAAATTTTTTATTTTGGGTAGTGCTTAGGAATCAGATACAGTGCCTTGTGCATGTTAGGCAAATGCTGTAGCACTGAGCTACGTCCCCCATTTAAATTTAGTATTATTTGGGTCTTGATCCAAGTATGCATATTTATATAAATTAATAAATGTTTAGATATAAAAATAATTAACTAGAAACAAAGAAAGATATAAATGAGTCTTAGCATCTGGCAGTGTTGGTTAGAGTTATGTGAACTGCCTTGAAGTTGTGCCCCTGGAATTGTTAGTCTTGAGGGCAGACTGCTATCTCTTTATCACCTCAATACCTTTTTCTTTCCTCTACATTTTCCTTCTTATCCTGCTTTTCTTTTTCTTATACTAACTAGCTTATCTGTTTCTTTTTTAAAAAATATTTTTAGTTGTAGATTCACACAATACCTTTATTCAATTTATTTGTACGTGGTTGTGAGGATTGAACCCAGTATCTCACATGCGCTAGGCAAGGGCTCTTCCACTGAGCTACAACGCCAGCCCATATATGTTCCGTTTTATCTTTCTTTGATCCTAATGCATTTATTTTCTTTATAACTCTTCTCAACATTTTCCTACTTTAAGCAAGTCAATTTTGAAAGTTCCTGCAAAGAACAATAAACTAAAGAATATTTTGGTCCTAACAATTATTTGTAACTCTGATAATTATAACTAGATTAAGTAATCTTGTATCAATTTTCTTTTATTATAGGTTAGCTTTTTTAAAAATAAAAGGTAACTTGATGATAAAATTCTAGTAGACGTTATCAAAGAAGGTGCCAAGATGTAGGGCATGAGGGCTCATGTTTAAATATACTGCCTTTTACCAAGATTCCTTTATCCACTCTAGCGGCTGAGAGCATCGTGTAGTTTAGTGTCATGAGAATACTTACCCTAATGTTTTTGAAATAAGTAAATAAAGGAAAATGCAGAGTCATACAATCCAGAGTCACTGTTTTTAATAGCATTGGTTTATTTGTGGAGGGGTTTTTGTTCTTCTTATAAAATGCCCTTATGTGGTCAGTTCTGTTTTATCTACATTGCTGGATTACCAGTGTAATTCACCCAAATGAGAATCCTAAAGTTGGAGTCAGAAGGTGCTTGGAGGTGGTTGCACCAACTTCCTGTGTAACGTAGAGAGCTCTTTAGCAATGCCTGCACATCTATTAGATTTAGTTTCCTGAATACTGCTTTGCAAAGCAGTCAGTTCCATTATGATTGCATTTATCATAAAATTACTCTCTTGAGTAATTGCTCTGTCCTCTGTAGCAACAGAGGAGTGTAAAGACCAAATTCTCTCTCTGTTATGTAAATACAATATATAGAGATAAATACCCATGTTTGTAACATAACCCCTTAGCTTTCTTTCCTCCCTTATTTCTTTCTTTTCCTCTAATTTATTTATTATTTACTGTCTTTTTTTTTTTGTTTTTTACATTTAGTTACTCAGAACTGTTGGAATAAAGAAATGAATAATGATAATAAGTAATACCTAAGCTTGCAGAGTTAAGATTAAATGGTCATATGAGAATTAAATGATCTCATGTATGAAGTGTTTGGCACAGTGCATGGTGGTACATGGTAAGCATTTAATAAATTCTAACAGTACCATGCTGGCAATGATCTCTATCATCAAGTCTTTTTGTGCTAGTTAAATAGGGAAGATAATTATAAATAACTAACTATAACAGAAGGCTGAATTAAATAAGCAAAGGTCTTATTCTTATAAAGAAACAAAGAATTTCAGTTAGAGAATCAAGGAGGAATATTCTGTCCTAAACATTGAAGTGTGAATAGAATCTCCTTGAAGAGAAGGGAGGATTCTAGATTGAGGGGCTACCTGAGCAGAAAGCATAGAGCTGAGAAAGTGTGTTTGATGGATCCTTAGAAGTCAGACTGCAGAGGCTTTGATAGCACTGGTGGGAAGATTGTCCTTCACTCCAAAGGCTTTGGGTAATATTTTCAAGTCATTGAACCAAGGCTCCATTTTGCAATCATACAGCAAATTAAATGTGATTATTGTGTGTGGATGATTAGTGGTTCCTATAAATTTAAAATTTTGACTGAAAGGGCTAATGAAAAGTGTACAGCAGGAGAAAATGGTCATTGTAATCCAGGGTATGAAATGGAAATCATGGGCAGATTGTGCAAAAACTAGTCTTTCAGAATTAACCCTAAGAAACTTTTGTAAATACATTTGGAGCTTTTCATACTTAGAGTATTAAGCAAATTTATTAGGCAGTAACCTCTCTAAAAGAATCTTAATCTCTAGTTTGGGGAGAAAGGATTGAGTTGGTATGTGTATGGAAAAGGAGCTGGGCCCTCTGGTCACCTGCATGTGTAACTGAAGATGGACTTACACGCAGAGAATGGACTGGCTTTCAGCCTGAAGGGAGAGTTTTTAGCATATTTTGAAACTGAGTACTTGGTTTCTATTTTTGCCTCTGAGGAGAATTATCTGACATAGGGAATTAGCTTTAGGGAATGGATCTGATGTGCCTAGACTTCAGCATTGCCGACATTTTCTCTTTGATATGAAATGATTTATCTATCCCTTAAGCTTATCTTGTAGTTTTACTGATTTCTACTGTTGCTTGTGAAGCTTTTGTGTTTCCAGTACTTATGACTCCACATAATTCAAGCATCGGTTTAGAGAAGTTGTTAGGGAGGAGTCTTGATTAAAAAATAGAGATTGGTTGGCTGTTGGTAAAGCAGATTTAATTTAAGCTCTGAATAGTTGGGTTATTGGCTGGATGCAGTGACTAGTGAGTTATTATTTTTTGGCTCTGAACTCTTCTAATTATACAAATGATCTGGCAGCTAGACTGAATTAGCAACAGGGGTGCATGTTTGTAATAGCTGCTGATTTTCTGTTGGCATGAGATGGACTTTTCATGTCTACCAGAATCCTGAAGGAAAAAAGCAAGCTACTACTTAGTTTATGTTCTAGGGAATACTGATGTTCTTCTATAGGAGCATAGCACTTATATGACATTTATGCTTTTCAAAAATATTTTACATCTGCTCTCATTTTATACAACTATTCTGTAAATGAGATAGGACCAATTCCTATTTGACAGGAGATACTAAGGCATAAATGAAAGACTAGGTTACAGTTGCTGGGTCAAACAAATAAATCACTGGGACAACCTGTTATAATTTCATTTTTGAGCTGTAGCTTTCAGAACATTACATAGGAGTAAAAAAGCTGAATGCTTTCTCTTTTGTTGTTACCTTTTAGCGGCGTCTTCGGCATCTTCGAAACATTGCTGCCCGGAACATTGTTAATAGAAATGGCCATCAACTCCTCGATACCTACTTCACACTTCACTTGTGTAATACTGAAAAAATATATAAAGGTAAGGGAATTTGTAGACCCACTGTTACATCTCATTTTTATTCTTATGTAACACACGTGATTATCAGTGCCTCCAACTATTACTGCTTATTGGAGAGATCAATTGTGCTGTCAGGTTGAGCAGTTTATACGCATTAAAGAAGCATGGCTAATAGTTCTTTCTGATCACTGAACCTGACATTAATAAGTGTGTCATTCTTTTGTGAATGCTAGCTGTTAATATTCCAGTAGCTAGCATTTAAAATGAATTATGTGAGTCCAGTATCTTATACTAAACATTTTCTTTGATATTATGATAAAATAGAAATCTAGCTTGTGTCTTTATTCCTGTAATTTCTTGTGTATATGGAATCCTTTTCAGAAGAGTACATAATTTCTTATCTTTCATATTTTGTACTATGGATTCTTCTTATATGACAGTTCTAAGAAAAGAACAAATATTTAATTCAAAATCACAATCATATTTGCAACACATTGAACAAAAGACACTGGCATAAAGCCAGTTGACTTAGGTGGGATGGTATAAGAAAAGAAACATGATAAAATAATGGGAATAGCAGATTTAGGATTGAAAAATACATTGACAGTTTCTTCTTACTAGCTTCATGACTTTGGATGAAGATTGTGGGGTTTTTTTTTTGGTTGGTTGTTTTGTTTTTGAGATAGGGTCTTGCTATATTGTGCAGACTGTTGATGAATTCATGGAGTCTAAGCGATCCCCCTCTCAGCTTTCTGAGTAGCCAGGACTATAAGCCTGTAACCCCTCTAACTTGGCTCAAGATCATGGTTTCTTAAACATTATTTTTCTTGTCTGTAAAGTGGAGATAAAGATTTTTTTTTTTTGTACTGGGGATTGAACACAGGAGTACTCAACCACTGAGCCACATCCCCAGCCCTTTTTTTGCATTTTATTCAGAGATAGGGTCTCACTGAGTTGCTTAGGACCTCACTAAGTTGCTGAGGTTGGCTTTGAACTCCTGCCTCAGCCTCCTGAACTGCTGGGATTACAGGTGTGCACTAGTATGCCTGGCGATAATGATGTCTTATGAGGTAGGCAAGACAGATTTGTATAAAGATCTAGAGATAATATAATAATGCATGGTAAAGTGTGATTAAAGATCCATTTATGTTAACAAAAAGGTGACATTATTTTAATAAGTGGTATTGAGGATCTGTTTGAATCTTTTTCTCTGGCAAAGATGAAAAAAATCTTTTAGTTTTAAAAATTATTAAGACATACTTATTAAAGGAGTAATTGTTGATTTTTTTTTTTTTTTTTTTTTTTTGCTCCAGTGCTGGGGTATTAAGCCTAGGGCCTCACACATGCTATGCAGAAGTACCCTGCCCCTGAACTATATCCC
>PVHX01011328.1:0-48430 GCA_004024805.1 Geosciurus inauris | reverse complement strand
GGCTGAGGCAGGATGATCACAAGGCCAAGGCCAACCTCAGCAACTTGGTGAGACCTTGTCTCAAAATAAAAAATATAAAAAAGGACTGGGAATGAAGGTTAGTAATTAAGTATTCCTGGGTTCAACCCCTAGTACCAAAAAAAAAAAAAAAAAAAAAAAGGAAGAAAAGTATACTGTAAAAACTTCCTAATAGTAGTAAATAGCGTTAAAATAATTTTTAAGGATGAAACAAAGGGAATCTAAATGATAATATTCTCATATAATTTTATTTCATTTTCATTTCTTATTCTAACCATTGCATGATTTTTAAACAATTGTATTAATCTGAACAATTAAAGCTAACTGACTGTAACAAATACCATAAGGCTCATGGTTTAACATAATAAATTTCTTATACTAACTCTAGTGCAGGTGTTCTTATCAGTTCTTCTCCAAGTAATGATTGTTTGCAAGTTCCTTCTATTTCTGGATGTTGCTGTCCTCAGTATATGGCATCTGGCTGGCAAGAGAGAGGATTGCTTGTGGGAGATTTTTAAGTAGAAATGGTTCATATAATTCCATTCCATTCCATTGGACATAAACCAGATGCATTGCTCTTTTTATTTTCTATTTAATTTTTTGTTCATCATCTTTTTGGGGACCTGGGAAATGTAATCTTCCTATGTGTTCCAAAGGAAGTTAACAGTTTGGCCAATATGTGGTTTAAGGTATAAGCATTTTTGTAGTCTATTGCTCACTAATAGGTTCTGTCACTAACAGTATAAGACAGTGTTAGAGTATTTTTAATTTTTGATGGATTTTTGTATAATTAGTCCTTGATTGTGCTATTAAATCTGTGTCCTTGTTCCACTGTTACTTCTGATAGTAATTAATAGTACTTAGCACATTTTAGGAATTTGGAATTAGCAATTATTAGAATTGTAATATTAATCATAATGTTTCTAAAAAGAGAGTAGTCACGGGATTGGTTGATCATGACGTAAACATGAAAGCAAACGACTTTTTCCCCCCTCTTCTGGCTTAGAGTACATCTTGAACTTACATGTTATCATAAACTGCTTTTTGAAGTTATCTCAATGAAATGATCATTAACATATTTAGGGAATAGGTGGTGAAGAAATCACAGGGAATTCCAGGTCTGGTAGTAGTACTGAGTCTTTCACCCACTTGGAAGCCTTGTGAGCCTCACTTGATTTATCATTAAAATGAGAGAACTGATGATTTCTGAGACTTCCTTCTGCTCCATCATTTTGCGATTGAACAAAATCTCTTAATGAGTTTTGTTGGGCTTTGTAAAATTTCACTATCATAGGAAGAACTAGGATCCTTTCTCTTAGTAATCCTTGTGAATGTCATCTTATCTTTTTTTTCTTTTTTGGTACTAGAGATTGAGCCCAGGGGCACTTAACCTCTGAGCCACATCCCCAGCCCATATTTATATTTTATTTAGAGACAGGGTCTCACCAAGTTGCTTAGGACCTCACTAAGTCACTGAGACTGGCTTTGAACTCTGAACTTGCAATCCTTCTGCTGAGATTACAGGCATGTGCCACCATGCCCGGCATGTCACCTTGTCTTGGACCTGTCATGACAAACATGAATATTTGATGATCGTTATATAGTCCTTAGTGTAAAATGACTATGATGAAACGTCAGTTGGCTCTTCTCACTAAACTACTTGTACTACTCGTTTAGTGGAATCATTTCTTAGTTTTAAAAGAAAAAAAATTTTTTTTTGTACCAGGGATTGAACTCAGGGGTACTCAACCACTGAACCACATCCCCAGCCCTTTTTTGTGTTTTATGTAGAGACAGGGTCTCATTGAGTTGCTTAGTGCCTCGCCGTTGCTGAGGCTGTGGCTTTGAACTCGCTACTCTCCTGTCTTAGCCTGGAGAGTAGTGCTGGGATTTGAGCCACCGCGCCTGGCTTAAGAAAATTTTTTATTGGAAGAATATCTGAAATGTTGGTTTCTAAGTATTCTTTTATTTTAGCAGATCCAAAGAACATATGTATGAAATTTTTTGACCTTTGATATCTTCTTAGTTGCTGATAGGAGATTTTCTACATTTAAGGTAGTTCACATCAAATATCAATTATTATATCCCCATAGAATAAAGCCTGTGGTATGGATGGGGAACTAGGTTTTAATTTTATTTTCCTCATAAACTTGAAATTTTTATAAAATCACATTTGTTCTTCAGCTAGTTATTTTCTTGCCTATCATGTAAGTGCCTGTCTTCTCCTGGAATACCAGCTAGCTGGAATACATCTGAGGAAGAACTTAGTATAATCTAATTTGATGACCTCATCCAAATCTCATATTTAAATATCATCTGTTGACCTTTCTTCTGAACTTATACTCCTATATCCAGTTGCCTGTTGTACAGCCCCCTTTGAAGTCTAGTAGGTAATTTAACCTTGGTGTCACCTTTCCATTACTGTGATCAAATACCTGAGATAAACCACTTAAAGGAAGAAATATTTATTTTTGTTCATGTTTCAGAGGTTTCAGTTCATAGTCAGTTGGCTTTATTCTTGTGAACTTGTGGTGAGGCAGAACATCATGGTCAGGAGAGAATGTTGGAACAGTGTTCTTCATTCCATGGTGACCAAGAAGCAGAGGTGGGAGTAGAGGGCAAGGTGTAATTCCCAAGGACCTTCAGTAGGTCCTACCTCCTCCACTTTCCACCATCTCCCAATAGTCTTTTCAACTATAAATTCATCAGTGGATTAATTCATTGAAGAAGTCAGAGCCCTCAATCACTTTCCAAAAGCCCCACCTCTGAGCATTGCTGCATAGGTCACCAACCCTTCAACACATTGGATCTGGAATGTCCCCCAAAGGCTAAACTATAACAGTTGGTATGTTCAGAAATGAATTTCTGATGTTCTAGCCCTGAATTCATTCTTCTGTCACAAACTGGCAACTCTGTTTCCTTGGCTAAAAACCTTGGAATCATCCTGAATTGTTTTCTTTCTGTTATATCCCATACCCAATCTGTTAGCAAATGCTTTTGGCTGTTGTTATTAATATATATCTGTAATCAGATCACTTCTTGCAATCTTCAAACCATTATCATCTTTTGCTGGAATTGTTGAAGTATTCTTGTAACAGGTTTGTCTGTCCGTGTCTGCCCCTAAGTATGTTCTCAACTAAGATCCTATTAAAATGAAAATCAGATTGTTTTATTCTCCTCAAAACCCTCCAGTGGCTTCCTCCTTTATTCAGAGTAAAATTCAAAATCCTTGTGGTTTCCTCAGAGGCTCATGATTTGACCCTCTGCTCTCTCTCATAGTTCTCTCCTGCTTCTCCTGACTTTATTTGACCCAAGTTCTTTATTCCAGGTATCCACATGACTAGCCTTTCACCTTTCTGGAGGTCTTTGCTCCACTTGTTTCTCAGAGAAACTCCTTGATCACCAACTAACCCTTTCCCAAGTTGTGACTGTCTTTCTGCCCTTCTTTTGTGCTTTATTTTTGTCCACAATATGTAAGATCACCCCTCATACAGTATGTTGTTATTTGGTTAATGCATGGCTCCTTCACTAGAATGGAAACTCCACGAGAGCAGAAGCTTTAAATTCACCTTTGCTCACTGTTGTGTTCCTGAAACCTGGAACAATGCTTGGCATGTACTAAACTTGCATCTTTTTTTTTTAATTTAATTTTTTGAATAGATAATTCAGCCTGTGGTTCAAAATATATACAAAGGTTTAAATTAATGCCTCCCTTTAACCTGTCTCCCATCATCCTAGTTTTCCACCCCACTCTGGAACCACTCTTACTTATTTTTTGTTCATCTTTGCTGAGATTCTTTAGGCAAATACGAGTAAAAATAGGAGTATTCTTATTCCTTTCTCCTCTCTTGTTCACACAGATATACCATACTTACATACTGCATTCTTCACTTAATATATCTTAAGGGGATTTTGCCATATTGGTTCAGAGACCCTCCCTAATTTTTTCCTACATAATTTTACACTGATTATGTGTACCATAATTTATTGAATTGGCTCCTGTTTTGAGGCATTCAGGCTGTTTCAGTCTTTTGTTATAGTATTGTATCAAATAAGTTTGTGAGTACACTATTCTGTTTGTGTGCTAGTATACCTGTAGGGTAAATTTCAAGAAGTGAACTTACTGGGACAAAAAGATGTGCACTTTGTTTTTTAGATACTGCAAGATTGTCCTTCATGTGAGTTGTTTCATGCATGATTGCCTTTGTTTCTACAGCCCCACAAATGACTATGCAAACTTTTGAATTTTTGCCAGTCTGATAGGTGAAAAATAGTTTTGCAGTATAGTTTACACTTGTGTTTCTCCTGTTATGAATGAGTTTGATGCACTAATAAACATTTGCTAAATGAATTGCATGCAGTATGAGAGCCCAAACTTGCCATTGGAGTCATGCTTTGCCATCTCTTGATTTCAATTTCTGTATCTTTTTGGGATATTTCGAATAATGCTATAAAAAAAACAGTCTTTTTAAAGACATATATCCTAAAACACACGAATCTATGGGACAGACCTTTGGAAGTAAAATCACAAGATCAAAGATCAATTCATTATTTTAAAACTTATGTCTAAACATAACCTATGAAATTGTTTAATCAGTAAAAAAATATTTACTCAGTGCCCACCCTATGCCAGGAGTGGTTTAACATGCTTAGGAAAGAGTAGATGTACAAAACAGGAGCTGTGGCTCACGGGGCTTATGGTTAGGGGCTGAATATGTGACACATAAATTTCAACATATTAGGGAAAAACATTTGTCTATGTATCACCTTAAATCATCTCAAGTACCAGTAGGACATCCATCATGCTGGGGAAACACTGCCCTAGAACAACATAAGGATGCAGGAGTCCTTACAGGCTCTGCAGTGGCAGAGAAGCACCAGCTTTGGCAGAGTAAGCAGAGGGATCATGGAGTGTTGTTGGGAATGACTGTCAGAAACCTAACATATTTTGATGTTGTCTTCGGGTTTTGTAACACCAACATATATGAAGGTTTGTAGAAACATGAAATTTTAATATTTACAGAGGACTTTAGATTATTATTCTACTTCTCTTAAGTTATCTAGTGAAGAAGTTGACTAAGGAAATTAAAGAGACAGAATGATAGTGACAGGGGTGGAGGTTGAGTTTAGCTTACTTGGTTGCTAGGTCAGTATTTACTCCACAGGACTACAGTAAATAATCATAATTTCTTTTCTTTTCTTTTTTTTTTAAGGTACCAGAGATTGAACCTAGGGATGCTTAACCACCGAGTCACACCCCCAGCCCTTTTTATTTATTTTTTTATATTGAGACAGGGTCTCACTATGTTGCTTAAGGCTTCACTAAGTTGCTGAGGTTGGCCTCGAACCAAACCTGCAGTCCTCCTGCCTTAGCCTCCTAAGTTGCTGAGATTATAGGCGCTCACCACCTGGCCTGATTTATAGCGATGTTTGAGCAAAACAGTATAAATGAAATCAGCTGTAGAGAGTAGAAGTGGGGGAAGGAAGAAGAAAGTTTGAGATTTTAAGGGCTCAAGTTAGAATCTGTGGTAAAAGGAGCTAGTTAGGCAACAATCACTAAATTAAATCTGAGAATATGTTAACCTTCTTCACTGATATTTCCCCTTCTAAAACACTTTTATTTAATCTTTTTTTGTTTATTTTTTGTAGATAAAGAGAATAGAGCCCTTGAAAATGTTTAAAATGTTTTATAAAACATGTTTGAAAATATACAAGATTAAGGGTTAGTTAATTAGCTTATTTTCTTTCATATCACTTATTGTTCTTTTTCTTCTTTTCCAGAATTTTATAGAAGTGAAGTGATTAAGAATTCCTTGGTAAGTTTGCTTTCTGACAGGTACATATGACTAAGCCTATAACCCCTCCTTCAGAAAACACAGAGATGTAAAATAAGTTGAGGTTCAGTTCTTGTATTATAATACTTTGATAAATCTTTATTCAGTTATTGTTAAAGCATCACTTATTTGTTCATCGCTTTTATCTTGTTTAGAAAAATGCCTGGCACGTAGTAGGTGCTTGATAAATATTTACTGACTGAACTAATTTATTTTTTTTTGTATTGAAATCTTTGTTAAAAACTCAAATTCTATTTCTGTCACTTCCACTTAATATAAAGAGGGTTTTTACTATTTGACTTGCCAAACATCATAATAAATGTTATCTTTGTTTAGTATGATTTTGCATAGGGTCTTTGTATAAGGT
Organism: Geosciurus inauris; assembly: GCA_004024805.1. Classification (NCBI taxonomy): domain Eukaryota; kingdom Metazoa; phylum Chordata; class Mammalia; order Rodentia; family Sciuridae; genus Geosciurus; species Geosciurus inauris. The sequence goes on along the minus strand of PVHX01011328.1, from coordinate 42,211 downwards.
GTGTTGTTTCTTGGCCATGGCATTGCTCAGTTAGAAAGTTGGAGGTGTCCCATGTTTGATAATGTATACACTGGATATTTGCATACATGGCTTCATTTATTAGGCTGTGTTGAAAAACAGGAGAGCTTTTTGATAATGAAAATATCCTTTCAGAGCTGGGTGCAGTGACACGTGCCTGTAATTCCAGCAACTCAGGAGGCTTAGGCAGGAGGATCAAAAGTGAGGCCAGCCTTAGCAACTTAAAATAAAAAATAGAAAGGGGAGGGGAAGGGATGGGACATGGGGCTAGGAAAGATGGTGGAATGAGATAGACAACAGTGCCCTAGGTACCTGTATGGCTGCACATATGGTGTGACTTTATGTTGTATACACCCAGAGAAATGAAAAGTGCTCCATTTGCGTACAGTGAATGAAAATGCATTCTGCTGTCATATATACCTCATTAAAAAAAAACACCTTAAAAAAATAGAAAGGATTGGGGATGTACCTCAATGATAAAGTGCCGCTGCATTCAATTACCAGTAGATGAAAAAAGAAAAAAAGAAGTAAAAGAGGGCTGGGATTGTAGCTCAGTGGTAAAGTGCTTGCCTCGCATGCGTGGGACACTGGGTTCCATCCTCAGCACCACATAAAAAAATAAATAAATAAAGATATTGTGTCCATCTACAACTAAAAAAATATTTTAAAAAAAAAGAAGTAAAAGAAAGAAAGAAAACATCCTTTTAAGCCGGGCGTGGTGGCATGTGGAGGCTCTCCTGTCTGAGCCTCCCAGCACTTAGGGAGGCTGAGACAGGAGAATCTTGAGTTCAAAGCCAGCCTCAGCAACGGAGGCGCTAAGCAACTCAGTGAGACCCTGTCTCTACATAAAACACAAAATAGGGCTGGGGACGTGGCTCAGTGGTCAAGTACCCCTGAGTTCAATCCCCAGTACCAAAAAAAAAAAGGAAAACATCCTTTTAGGGGTCTACGCCCATACTGGGTTTGGCTCCCATCTGCTTTTTCAGTCCCATCTCCTAATACTCTTCTCACTCATTGGGTTCGTGCCTGCCGCCTTTGAGTGCTTCACACATGCTGCGCTCGTTATTCCTTATACACTTGTTTCCCCAGCTCTTTGCTTGGCTGAAGAGGTCTTTGAGGTTTCAGCAAGGCCTCCTGTGACCATTCCATACCTTCCTCTAGTCACTTTTTGTTTCATATCACCCAGTTTTATTTTCTTTAGAGCATTTATCACTGCTGCTCACTTGTTTATTAACTTGTCTTCCACCTACTATAACATAAGTTCCAAAAGTGCAGGACCTTGTCAGTCTTGTTCATGACTGTAACTCTGGAGTCTAGAATAGTGCAGATGCATAACTGCTTGTTAAATGAATAAATGCATATCAGTGATGCACTGTATTTATAGAATCTTTGTACATATGTTATTCCATTTTCATCCTTAGAACAGCCTGTCAGGCAGATGGGACAAATCTTAAGAAACCAATAGCCAGAGAGGCCCAGTGACTTTTGCAGAAACACACAACTGCAGGACAAGAACCCTAGTCCAGGCTACTGTCTTCAGGTCTCTGCTGCTCTTTGTTCCTCCTCAAGCTGTCTCCTAAATATCTCTAAAATATCATAATAGATTTGGATCCTAAGGCAGAGAGGTTCCTTGAGCCTCTCCCTGGGGAGATCTAAAGCTCTGGTTCTATAAAGTTAAATGACATATGATAAATGCCTTGTGCCATGCCTGACATAGAGTAAATATTAATTTTTCTGTCTTGGCTCAGGTGGACAGAGGTAGTCTTGCAGTGGAGAGCTGGGGGGATTCACGCCTAGACAGGGTAGAATTTTGCCTTGATTTCTTCTATACATTTTTCCATGGCCAGACGTTTCTGTAGTTGGGAATGGTTTATAGGAGTCCATGGCTTTTTCTCCTGGCTTTGTGTCATAACGGATCCTGTATCAATTGGTACTTCAGTATATTGTTCTACCTCATTAGTATTGTATTTACTTGATATTCATCTGATTTCCAAATTATTATTTCTAAATATCTCTCTGAATGTTAACTCCTATCTTGAACTCCTCTTGGTTGCTATATTCAGTTGCTTTGGAACTGTCTGTGAAGTTGTGACAACTGCCTTCCTGGTGCATGTGGGCTGCATACTGCCTCGGAGGATAGTACAGAATGGATCTAAGACAAGGGAGTGAATCAGACTTAAAGTCCCTTTCATCTCACAGTTTGAAATGAACAGTAATTGTTTCCTGAGTATACTCCTTTTTAAAAAAATTTTTTTTGGGAGTTGTAGTTGGACAGAGTGCCTTTATTTGTTTATTTTTATGTGGTGATAAGGATTGAGCCTCCAGTGTCATACACATTCTAGGCCAGCGCTCTGCCACTGAGTTACAGCCCCAGCCCTCCTGAGTATACATACCCTTTGTGACATTTGCTTGCATTGTAATTGTTCATAAGTATTCACTTTCCCAAAGTAGGTGAAGGCCTCTGGAGGTCTGAGACCTCAAATCTTTGTCCCGAGTTCCCAGTGTACTTACTTTCTTGGGTAGTTGTTTAATAAATGTTGGTTTGTTGATGTTTCTTTTAAGGGTATTCTTTGGAATTATATTTTTGGCAAGGATTCTTTTGTGCTGCTTCTATGTCTTAATATAGGTTCTATCAAATTCATTTTTTTTTTCTTTTGGAAGGAACTCTTCTTTCTTAGTTTTCTTCTAAATCATTGTGATTGGTTCAGTTTAATGGGCACTGAGCCCTGCACTAGTCAAAAATACCCAGAATAAGCCAGAGGCAGCACATTGTTCTCTCCCATCTTGCTGTCTCTCAAGAACCACTGCCAGGCCGACAGACAAACAGAATTCATTGGTTTGTTCCCTGTTTAGGATTTCCTAATTCTTCAGCTGTTGTGATACTTGCTGGGTAGAGTTAGTGGTTTAAATGCTTTTATCTCTACTGATTTCTATTGTACTTGGCAAACAAAAGATGTTCAGCAAACATTTCTTGAATAAAATAGTTCTTCCAAAATACAAATTTATTGACTGATCTCTATGTAATAATATCCTAAAACCTCACATCCTTGATTAGGTATCAGAAGATTAAGTGAAGATTTAAATACTTCATTTCTAGTCAAAGCTTAAGTAAATTTTCTCTCAGGTGAACTAAGTTGGACACCGATGAGCTTACAAGTGTTCTTTTTCACTCATGTAACTTTTAGATTGTTTTTCTGGGTTTATATGCTGAGCTTGATTCTTAGACCAGAGTAGCTTGGTTTTGCCACTCTGATGTCAAAGGAGAAATGGAAAAAATGGACTCAAAAGTATTAAAAAGAAATTTAAAAGACTATTTTCTCTGAAAGTCTATATAAACTGTCCTTATTTTGTGTCCCTTTTTAACTCTTAAGTGCTCTAGATTATCACTGTTCAAGAAAACTGCAGTGATAATAATATTATCTGCAGTGATAATAATGTTCAGTGTACCACTGAGCACAGTTGGCACTTACCATGTGTGGCCCTTGAGCACTTGAAGTGTGGTTGAGTCTTACTTTGGAACTGAATTTTAAATTTTATGTGAGTTAAATAGCCACATGTGGCCCTTAGATTCTCTTTTAGACAACACAATTTGAGATGCTTCTGAAAAGCTTTCTTTAAAATTCTTAGCAGAAAGAAATTTCCCCCTTTTTAAAGTACTTTGTACTTTTCTTATACTATTAATACCATTCGAAATTTCTACAATAACTGCATGTTTGTTTTGACTCCTTTTATATATAATAAACTTCATAAAAGCAAGGACCTTGTGTGCTTATTTTTATAACTCCCACAATCATTGTATTGTGCTTTCCTTGGACTTGGCATACAAATAATATGTATAACGTACTGTACACACACACATATACATTTATATATGCACATATGTACATACACACACATATACATATATATAAATATATATAAAACGACAGTAAAAAGAAAGTAAATAAATGAACACTTATAATTAAACTGAAACACAGGGCCTGGGTCATAGTCTTGTCAGATTTGTGATTGATTTTCACTAACCTGTTATTACTTTGGAATTGTTTTCATCTATTTCAATATGTTTAGCAGTCTTTCCTTCCTTCAGTTGCATCGCTTGACCTGTGTTAGGGTATCCTTTATTTGTATATCAGCAATAAAATGTAAATCAATTTCCTCTGCTTGTGGGAATTTAAGTCTCATAAGGAAGTTGGATGAGGTTCTTTCTCTATTGACAGATATTTGCTTCTCAAATGTTAAATTCATGTCTCCCATCTCTCATTTCTGTACTTTGCTGCCTAAATAAAAACTTAATATTTTAAATTGAGGCTTAACACACATATAGAAGGATTTATAGATCATAAGTATATAAATAATGAAATTTTTCAAATGGAATACACCTGAATAATCAGCATCCAGATCAAGAAATAGAATATTTCAGTACCACAGAAGCTTCCTCATTTCTTTTCACTCACTATTCCTCTTGATTTTTAACACCATATACTAGTTTTGTCATATTGTATATATTATTTGCTGACTTCCACGTTTTGACTTGATATTGTAAGATTAATTCATATTGTACAATGTATTTGGTTTGTATAAATATAAGAGAGGATCCATTTTTTTTGTGTAAATATAAGAGAGGATCCATTTTTTTTTGTAAATATAAGAGAGGATCCATTTTTTTTTTTTGATACCAGGGACTGAACTCAGGGGTACTTGACATCCCCAGTCCTATTTTGTGTTTTATGTAGAGACAGGGTCTCACTGAGTTGCTTCGCGCCTCGCTTTGCTGAGGCTGGCTTTGAACTTGTGATCCTCCTGTCTCAGCCTCGTAAAGTGCTGGGATTATAGGCGTGCCCCATCCAGCTTCAGAGGATCCATGCATTTGTTGAGTATGTATCTAGAAGTAGAATTACTGAGAATATGCATATGATTAGCTGAAGGTACTAAACAGTTTTTTAAAATTATTGTTTCATTTACACTCTTAGCACCTGTTTGTGAGAGTTCTGGTTGTTCTACATTGGTTAGAAAAGTGATTTTTAAAAATTTTTGAATATGTTATTGATAGGTATCACATACAAGGTTTTTTTGGTTTCATTTGAAATCAAGAGAGAGATTTTAAATGGCAACTAAGCCCAGCATATGTACTGCCAAAAATGGGCCTGACTTAAAGAATTGATTACAAATTCAGCTGTTTTTAAGGTATGCATGGAGATACAGTGACTTCCGAAGTCTGCCACCTAGTGGCTGAAGGTTATAGGACCTTGTTGGTTTTACTTTCTCAGATCAGAATTCATCTTACAATGCAAAGTATAAGTTAGTTGATGATAAATGGGCATATGTTAGATGTAGTAAATGTAATGGAGCAAAGTAAAGCAGAATAATGGAGTATTTGGCAGGGGTGGTGGCTATTTTTCTGTGCTGGTTACATAGAAGAAAGTATTGAGCAGAACCTGGAAGAAGTGGGGGAACAAGTTGTATGTTTGGAGGAAGACTGTCGCAGGCCAAGAAGCAGGAAATTTTAAAGATAAGAGTTTACTTGAGGTTTTAAGAAAACAGCTAAGATTTAGAGTAGATTGAGTAGGGATGGTTTGAAAGTTCATTAGGCAAGTTTAGAGATAGGGGCAAGGTAGTTGAGGATCCCGGCAGCAGAGGCAATGGTCCGGAGAGATCGGATGTGATAGTCAAGGGCTGGATAGCAGGAGAATGAGTTTTTGGACGGGATATAGTTATAGGAATTACAAAGTTGGGAGCAGCTGATGGACAAGGACTCATTATTTTCTTTTTTGTATAGTCCCTAAGCCTAATGCTTTACCCAGATAAGTCCAATAAATGTTCATTGCATTGAGTAACTAGAACAATCTACCTTTGACAGGTTAGATGGAGATTTGTCCCTAAATTAAATGTCAGAGTTGAGATTTCCTCTCAGATATATTTAGCAGATAACAGTGAATATCTAGTTTATTGTCGATGCCTTTAGCTTCAGGTAGACACACTCTTCAAATTATCAATTTTTTTTGTTGTTCAAGAGGAGATTATATACTTAATATGCTTGAAGGATCATTGGAGTCAGTGATAAATGATTGAAGTAATATCAATGGAAGTGACTAGACTCTCTAAAATTGATACTGTACTCGTAGAAAAGTAGAGACAATGTACGTACAAGGCCTTGGATTCAGTCCCCAGCACCCCCCCAAAAAATACAGACAAATTGTATAATGAAACCCATATGACATTATCTTTAACAATTATAAAGTTAATCATGAGATATTTTTCCAAAAAAGAGTTTTTAATTTTTTTTTGTGGGACTTTTAAACCTTTATTAGAATGTTTAAAATTCCATGGTATAAGTAAGAATCAGGATAGCTAGTAAGTTTCCACCTGTGACTTAAGTAATATGTTAGATGTGTTATATTTGTTATATCTGACCTTAACAATGTTTCACAGTAAGAGATGTTCCTGTGGTATATAGTTAAGGAAACAATCTGAGGACCTTGATCTAGGTCACATGACAAGTGACTGGCAAAACTGATATTCAAGAGGCCTGCTCTAATCATAGCCTCTCTTATAACATGTTTCCTTCAACTGATTAACAGATGTTGGCTGGAGGTCTAATAGAGGTTAGTGAGACTTATAATTAAATAAACAACTTTTAGAGCATGTATTTTTAGGGAAAACATGACAGTTCAAGAGAACCACAAGTTCTATTGAAAATGTGACTGAGTTGTTTTTCAATTTGGGAGAAAAAAACTGAACAGCACAAATGCTTTTATTGGGTTACTGGCTTGAGTGATTCTCGAATCAAGTTATGTTTCAGTTGAATTGTGGCTGAATGAATTAGCATTTAATATGTGTGTATGTGTGTTTTGGTTATGTCAGATTATGTTACCCTGTGTTAAACTGCATCATCTTCAAAGTTGTCCAACTTCTGTCTGGTTAACCACATGATTTGTGGGGAGTCTGGGATGCAGTTATAGTACCAGGAAGAACAAGATACAATGAAAACATATAGGAGTGTTATTTATCATGGTTTGGAGAGAGGAATTAGGAAAGGTTCACAATAAGTAATTCCTAAATTGGGACACAAAGTCTGAGAAGAGATGAGTAAAACAAGGGAAAGAATTTATTGCTTATCTGGGCATATGCAAAGCCTTGGGTTTGATCCCTAGCACAGACAAAACAAAACAAGAATTTATTGGACTAAGCTAGGCGTAGTGACATACACCTGTAATCCCTGTGGCTCGGGAGGCTCAGGCAGGAGGATCACAGGTTCAAAGCCAGCCTCAGCAACTCAGCGAGGCCCTAAGCAACTCAGTGAGACCCTGTCTCTAAATAAAATATTTAAAAAGGCTGGGGATGTGGCTCAGGGGTTAAGTGCCTCTGGGTTCAATCCTCAGTACCAATATATATATATATTCCAATAAATAAAATCTGTATGCAATTCTAATGAGCAACTTAGTGATACCCTTAACAATTTAGCATAACCTTGTCTCACAATAAAAAAAGGACTGGAGATATAGGTCAGTGCTAAAGTGCCCTGGGTTCAATCTCCAGTAACAAAGGAATAAAAAGGAAGAAACCCCTCCTGTGTTCTCCTAGTCACTACCGCCTTCCCAAAAGTACCACTGTCCTCACTTCTCTCTGTAGAGTAGTTCTGCCTGGTTTTGAACCTTTATATGACACATGCTCTTCTGCTCAGCATAACACCTGTGAGATTCATCCACGCTGTTGCATGTAGTAGTTCATTTATTGTAAGGAACATATCCTTTGATATGCATTTCTCTGAGGTATGCACTTAGCAGTGTAATTGCTGGGCTATAAATTACACTCCTAATTGCACTCCTTTATATATATAAAGGTTACTTTAGTAGATACTGTCAAATAGTTTCCAAAGTTTTATACCAGTTATATCTCTACCAGTAGTGGGAAATTTTTACTCTATATCCTTGCATCATATTATCTGTCTTTTAGCCCTCTGGTACTTTTTCCTTCTGGGATTGTTGTATTATCTTGTGATTTCAACTTATACTTCCTTAGGGATAGTTCTAGTTGAGCATGTTTTCAAGTGTTTATTGGCAGTTGGGATGTTCGTTTTTTATCAAGTGCCTGTTCTGGAAAAGCATGCCAATGAAGAATAAACAGATTCTGTACAAAAATTTAAGACTTTAGTTTTTAAGTTTATGAGATATATTCCTTCTTTCATGCTTTTAGGTTTGACTCTTCAAGACATGCAGTTGGTTGTCTGTTGAATTCCAATTAAATACAGTGTTCATATTTGAATTTTTCATATCCATATCACCTTTGGTCTCCTTCCTCTTCCTTTTTTTTCATAAGGGAAAATTATTTAGCCTTTTATCAGAGACTCGGGGTTATCATGAGGAACACCAGTTATATGACACTTGTCCTCAGCGGCTGCCTAGGACGTAAAGCCTGATTTCTCTTAAATGGTCTCCAGCAACATGGCCTACCCCCTGTACAAAAGTTATCTAATGTCTTTATATCTTTAGATTCTGATAACAGACTTTGTCTTCCTGCTGCAGATATATATGACTGTTTTGACATAAGGCAAGTTTTTAAATGTTTCCTAGAATCATTTTTCTCCGAAAAATTGAGTAATGATATCTACTTAACAGGACTCTTGAAGTTTGTGAAGGTTAAGTAAAAATATGTAGTCACATTGGTAGTACGGTGCTTGACATACAGAACTTATAGTTACAGAGTTACCAGATACTATGGAGGTCAAATACACTGATAGAAATCTCCCCTTTATTGAGGGGAAGGCAGACAAGAAAATCGAGGTGCTATATCATGGCAGGTGCCTTAAGAAAGTGATCCAGTCACAGGATTCTGTGGGAGCAGTTAGCCCTAAGGACACTGGGGCACACACAACTCTCATTGCTCATTCCTTTCTTGTAATAATTATAACAGTAGTAAAAATGAGCAAAATAGTTTTTATTCTTTATTTACAAAGCATTATTCATATTGAGTGAGAAAATGAATCACTTTTTCCAAAGGAATCTTAAGCTGTAATCTCTAGTCTTGGCTTAACTTTAATACTTTTGACTCTAAACTAATGAGGTCTTCTTTCAGTAGAGTACCAGGAATAGGATGTTTTTTCTTTGTTCTTTCAACAAATATTTGGGTACTTACTGTATCTCCATGGTGTTATGTTTTCTGGTTGGAAAAACAATAGCAGAAAAGACCCTGCCTCACGGAGGGTCTGACAGTGGAGCCTGACAGTTCCTGGGAGATCAGGAAAGGCTTCTCTAAGGAAGAAATGCTTGAACTGAAGCCTGGTGGTGAGAGAGAAGTGACCAGGAACAGAATGGGTGGGGAGAGACAGGGAAGGGCTCTAGTCAGAGGCCTCAACTTCCTCATTTCAAAACTGGAGTGGGACTGACAAGTCCAATGGTCTATTTTATTTCTCACATTTCTAGAATATGTAAATTAGAGGATGCCTTTATTTTGTCTCTCTCTCTGTTGTATGCAACTTCCTCACTTACACTATAGATCATGTTAAATTAAATCAGGAATAATGCTTGGTTGTACTACAAGGCCCATGAGAACCACTCTTATTCCCATAAGGCTGGGTGTGTGAAGGAGACTCAGACCCAGGGGAATAGGCACATCCTCAAGCTCCAGAACTAGAGGGCTTGACCCAGAACTCCTGGCCCCAAGCTTCTCAAGTCCTTGATGACAAGCTGGGTGAACTGATGAAGGACAGACCCTTCCTAGCTAATCTGTGAGGCACACTTTATTCTTGCAGTAATATTCTTGCTTTTAGTGTCATATTTAGTCACTTATTGTGTGCCCACCCTAGTCAGTGGTAATGTGTGGTGGAGCAGCAAGCGCAAGTTGAGTTCTGCATAGTTTCCCCTTTTCCTTTCCCCCAGGGAGTAATATGGAGTTCTCTCTTTCTGCTGTAGCTTCTGGCTGTGGGATCAAAAATAAGGAAGATGTTGACAGTTTCTTAAGGTTTCTTTTGTTCTAAATTCCAACTGCTAGGATTTAGAGGGGACTAAAAACAAAAACAAAACTATGTACAAAAAAGAATGTGAAACAAATTCTAAAGACCTAGATTCAAATTCTGATACTGTTTTTATTAGACCACCTTATATAAGAAACTAAGCTTCTATGTTTCATTGATACTAAGATGCACATTTTTCACCATCTTTGAAATGTAGATGCATTTAAAATCAGTTCCTTGTAGAAGTCATACAGAAGCTGCATGTGGTGGTGCAGGCCTATAATCTCAGCACTTTGGGAGGCTGAGACAGGAGAATTGCGAGTTCAAAGTCAGCCTCAGCAATGGCGAGGTACTAAGCAACTCAGTGAGACCCTGTCTCTACATAAAACACAAATAGGGCTGGGGATGTGGCTCAGTGGTCAAGTACCCCTGAGTTCAATCCCTGGTACCAAAAATTTAAAAAAAGAAAATAAAATAAAGAAGTCATACAGAAAATGATGTATCTTACGATTGCGGTTTCTTGGATTTGATGAAAGTGTTTTTTTTTAACTTTTGAGGTTGACAAGTTGTCTTACTTCATGTGGACTTACTGTTGAGATCAACAGGGCTAATGTTTTCAACAGAGTAGATACTTCTATGTGCTAGATGAGGCATTTTGCTGCGCTCCTTTCATGTATTATGTCTTCAGGTAGTACCTGTCACTAGTGAGTGTTAGGATTTTAGTTATTTCTATAGTTTTTATTACTATATTACTTAAGCTTTATATAGCTTGTTCAATTTTTATAACTGCAGTTTCTAAGAGAGGGGCTTATGTAATTTAGCAGTAAGATTAAATTATAGCACTTTTTCCCTACATGGCTTCTCAGCTCTCTTTAATTGACAGAGAAAAGCTGAAATTAAATGACTCTTCACACCATTCCATAAATCAGTGGCTCTATCTGGTTGATTGTCTGCTGATGTTCCTATTCCATCCACATTTCTAGTGATTAAGTCCTGGGTCTGCATAGTGCAGTGGTCAGCAAGTGATTGGTCAGACTTTGGGCTCAGATACCTTAATCATGACCTTTGCTAAAGGATGGGGAGTGCATTTCAAGTTTGGGCCGTCTTTCCACTGAACTTTCTCAGGTATGTTCTGGCTATGCATGCTCAGTAAGTTAGGAATGTGTGGGTTGTTTGGACCCTCTTTGGGCTCTCCTGGGTGGATGCATGGATTGCTTATCGAGGCCTCCTATAGGTATCTTATTTTCTAGATCTTCCTATTAAGTATCTGGCTAGTTTCCCAGTCCATTGCTTATCCTGAACAGGACTATAAGTTCAGGCTACTGAACTGCTGGTCTTCCCTGTTCATTTGCCATTGAGCTTGCTGGGGTTTGGGTTTTTCCATGCTCTATTCCAAATCAAGCCAGTCCTTTTACCCACCTTTCCCAAATAGAACACCTTTGCAAACTGACCTGGGGTCGGGGATAAAACCAACCCCAGGTAAGAATGCCACATACTCCTTTGTTCTTAACCTGAAGGCAGTAGTTTTTTTTATGAATAACTGCTCCCCAATTTGGTTGATTTCCACAGTCCTGAAATTGTCCTTTGACTGTTTTGTCCAGTTTCATTGTTGGATTTTTTGGAGAAAGTTTGCTGAGCTACTCAATCTGCAGTGTGAGAAATTCCACCTCTTCTTTAGATTTACTCTTATGTTTACTTTTTTGCTGTTCATTCATTCTTGCAACACAAATGTTCTATTTGGGTTTACTTTCCATGTGCCTTAAAGTACATCCTCTAGAATTTTCTTTAATGAGCATGTAGTGGTGTCACATGCACTATGATTTATGAAGAATATTCCACTGCAGGTAGAATTCTAGGTTGTCAGCTGGGCGTGGTGGCTCACACCTGTAGTCCTAGTGATTTGAGAGGCTGAGGCTTGAGGTTTGCAGGTTCAAGGCCAGGCTCAGGAACTTCATGAGGCCCTAAGCAACTCAGAGAGATCTTATCTTGAAATAAAAAATAAAAAGGACCAGGGATGTGGCTCAGTAGAAGAGTACCTCTGGGTTCAATCCCCAGTGTTCAAAAAAAAAAAAACCAACAAAAAACAAAAAACCAAACTGTGTTGTCATATTTTTCAGGACATGGAAAGCAAAATTCCATTGCTTTCTGGCTTCTGTTTTTTTGTTTTAATTTTTTTTTCAATATCTTTTATTATTTTATTTGTATGTGGTGCTGAAGATCGAACCCAGGGCCTCCCGCGTGCTAGGCGAGCACGCTACCACTGCGCCATAACCCCAGCCCCTCTGGCTTCTGTTTTTGATGTTGAGAAATCAGTGGTTTGTCTGTGATTCCTTTAAAGGTAATTTTACTGAGAGAGCACTTAGGATTTTGTCTTTTTTTTTCTTTCCCTTTTTGGTACTAGGGATTGAATTTGGTACTAGGGTGCTTTGCCACTGAGCTATATTGCTAGTCTCTTTTATTTTTTAAAATTTTGACACAGGGTCTCACCAAGTTGCTGAGGATCTTGTGAAGTTGCTGAGGCTGCCTTCAAACTTCTGATCCTCCTGTGTCAGCATCCCAAGTTGCTGGGATTATTGGTGCCACCATATCCTGCTTGGTGTTCGGTAGTTTTGCTTTTCACTTTATGTGTCTTGATATGATTTTACTGTTATTTACCTTACCTGGATCTTGTTGGATATTTTGGACTGTGAATTAATGTGTTTTTTTGCTTTGTTTTGTTTTTATTGATTGATTATGGTATTGACAGTTGAACCTGAAGGTGCACTACCATTGAGCTACATCCCCAGCCTTTTTAATATTTCTATTTGAGACAGAATCTCACTAAGTTGCTGAGGCTAGCCTCAAACTTGTGATCCTCCTGCCTCAGCCTCTTGAGTCTCTGGGTTCACAGATGTGTGCCACTGCACCTTTCTTTTGTTTTTAAATCAGTCTGGGAGATTGACACTATCTATTCAAGTAAGGCCTTGCCTTCTTCATTTATCCATTTTCTCTTTCTTGATTGGGTATTAAATGCATTTCAGATCTTTTCACTCAATCACATATTTTTAAATGTTTTCTCCGTATTTTTCTTCTTTTCTCTCTGTGCTGTTTTCTGTATCATTACTTTAAGGCTCTCTTTCTCACCATTCTTCATGGCTACATGAAGAATGGTTTAACATAGGAATTTGATAGAATTTAGGTCTGTTTCACTCATGAACTATAGGTATATAGCCCTTTTGTGGTCCCACTCGGTGTGGGGAAGGGCTTCTCTAAGATGGAGTGAGGCTAGTGCCTGGGTCTTGAATTATGTCTTTGTGTCTCTTGAAGACTTCCAGGACCAAAAGTCCTAAGTCTGTATAGGTCAGCAATGGCTTGCAGACAAGACTCCTAGACCTCTACTTAATTCTTTGGGTTCTTGCCTTCTTGGTTTAGAAATTTTTTGGTGATTATTATTATTTTAAAAATATTCTAGCCCACATTTTTCATTGTTTTCAATGGGAAGATTGTCCAACCTGCCATTATCAGAAATGGATAGGTTCCTTCTGTTCACTCACTGCTTGGGCAGTATTGTCTTTTATATTTGCCCTCCACGTATTTACCATTGCCAGTATTCTTCATTCCTTCTTGTAAATCCAGGATTCTATCTGGTGTCATTTTTCTTTAGCCTGAAGAACTTCTAGCATTTCTCATAGTGTAGGTCAGCATGTTATGTGTAGACCTTAATACTATTCTCATGTTTAAATGAAACTCTGCCCCTATTTAGCAGTACTGCTAAAACAGTGAGATAGAAACTGGGGATCATATAAGATTGGAATTCTGCTGATCTAAGATTAGAATTCTTGAGGACTGGGGTTTATTTTTATTTATTTATTTTTTTATGGCACTGGGCAGTGAACCTCGGGGATGTTCCACCACTGAGCTACATTCTAGCCCTTTTAATTTTATTTTTGAGATAGTCTTGCTGAGGTGCCAAGGCTGGCCTTAAACTTGCAATCCTCCTCCTTTAGCCTCCCAGATGCTGGGATTACAGGTGTGGGCCACCACATCTGGCTTGGGATTTAGTTTTTATACAGTCCAATACACAAGTGATTGCAAAACGTGCTTACTGTTTTAAAATCATCATGCCATTTAGCCCTTTCTCTCCCTCTGGGCTTTGAGTCTCCTCCGCAACCCCTCTTACTTCGTTCAGGAAAAAACTGCCATGAAGTCAGGAGCAGTTACCCTTCTATGAAGACCTTTTGATTTAAGGATTTAAATAATAAGAAGATTGATAATTTAATAAGATTGATTATGTTTACCTTCATCAGTGAAAGCCTTAACATTTACTGTAGGGGAAATAAATGAAAGTAATTGATGCTTCATATTTGATTTCATTTGATATTATTAAAACCCTTTAGGATTTTGACTTTTTAGAGAGTGTTTCAACTAACTACATAAAAAGTAATACTCATTCAGAGCATAAAGCTGGTGTTGTCACTCTTAACTTTAAAATTTTAATGGATCAATCTTTTGTACAGAGTAGTGTTGACTCCTTGGCAAGGCATGAAAGATCCTTCTGTTTAGTCCCTGATTCTCTCTCCATTTTTGTGTCCTTCCACTTGTCAGTAGTTGTTCTTAGTTCCCTGACCACACTCTGCGATTTCACACCTCTGAGCCCAGGTATATCATGTATCTTTTGCCTGGAATTCCTTATTTTAGTCTGGTGAGAACCTACTTGTTCTTTTTTTTTTTTTTTTTTTTAATATTATTTAAGTTGATGGACCTTTATTTTTTTCATTTATTTATATGTGGTGCTGAGAATCAAACCCAGGGCCTCACGCATGCTAGGCAAGCGCTCTACCACTGAGCCACAACCCCAGCCCCTCTACTTGTTCTTTATTTTATTTTTTATTTTTTAAATGTTTTTTGGTTGTAGATGGATACAATACCTTTATTTTATTTACTTATTTTTATGTGGTGCTGAAGATCAAACCCAGTGCCTCATGCATGCTAGGCATGCGCTCTGCCGCTGAGCCACAACCCAGCCCCTCTACTTGTTTTTTAAAAGCTCAGTTTCACAGCTTCTGATTCTTCCCTGTTCCTTCAGAGTTTATTAGTCCTTCCTGTGCTACTGTGTACCTTTTGTATAATTAATTCTGTTATTGAACATTTCATGAAACAATATGATCATAATTATTTATTTATTTGTTTGTTTGTTTCGCTGCTGGGGATTAAACCCAGGGACGTGTACATGCTAAACAAGTATTCTATTGAGTTATATCCCCTGTGATATAATTATTTTAAATAGAGATTTGAACCCCTCTGTGAGTTAGAGGCCCTTTGGGTGCATTGTTTATGCATTGGTTTTTAATAATTATTTATTAAGTGTTGAATAACTGAGTGAATTGCCATTTGAAGCGATGTTAATGAGACATGGGATTTTATGCTATTTTCAGTGACTATAATAAACAGATAAGCCAGATGCGGTAGCTTAATCCTGTAATCCCAGCACTTAGGGAGGCTGAGACAGGAGAATCGTGAGTTCAAAGCCAGCCTCAGCAAGGGCGAGGCGCTAAACAACTCAGTGAGACCCTGTCTCTACATAAAACACAAAATAGGGCTGGGGATGTGGCTTAGTGGTTGAGTGCCCCTGAGTTCAATCCCCAGTACCAAAAAAAAAAAAAAAGCAGATAAATTCAGAAGTACCATTATCACCCTTTTTGTATTAATTGGAATATCTTCTTGGTTCACTTAAGTTTGTGATTTCATATGGGGTCTTTTGGTTTTTAAAAATAAAGCGATTTGCTACCTAATTAAAATAGTTATAAACAAGTTAGAGTTTTCTTAAAGCATGTTTTCATTTCCATACTAGAATCCAACATGGCGGAGTCTCGATTTTGGAATAATGCCAGACCGTCTTGATACATCTGTGTCTTGCTTTGTGGTGAAAATATGGGGTGGAAAGGAGGACATCTACCAGCTGTTGATTGAATGGAAAGTCTGTTTGGATGGACTGAAGTACTTGGGTCAGCAGGTAATTTTTAGACTGTGGTTTCCTGTGGTTGTCATCTCCAGATTAACCTGTCTAACTTTTGTATAGATGCTTCTGTCTCTATATTTTCTGTTATACACAGAGACCTTTATGATTCTTTACATAGGTTATTGTTTATTTCTGTTACTTATGTTGTTATGTTTGAATTGTCCAATTTAAAAAATACCTTTAACTGAATAAACTTATTCAGAAACACCCTAACCTACTAATTTAAGAGAGTTTCTGTTTTTGTGTGTATGTCTCCAAGAAAGGATATGCTTTCTCACATCATGTTGCTGCTTCTGTCTTATTGGGTGTTCACCCCTAGAATCTGATGAAAATTAAGTTGAAATAAGAAATATGCCATTACATACCTCTCTTTTGGCCAGTGAAGTTGGGTTATTTCAGGAATAAGAAGAGCTACTGTTCATTGAGCACAGGGATGACAAATGCTTGGATTATATACTGCTACATGTCCTCCATCTTTGCTATTACCAGTGACTGATGCAGTTTGCTGATCATAGCACTCTCCTAGCTGAACCTAAAAGTAGCTTTATAAGTGTTTCTAACAGCATTCCAGGATACAGCCAGCAATCTGTTGGAGTTGCATATGAAATGAAACCTATTTGCTATCCCCAGACATAGGTTATCATCATTAATGTTTATAACAACCTTGTGAAGGTTCATATTATTGCTCCTTATTTTCCAGATGGGAAAATTGAACCTCAGAGAGTTTAAGAAAGTACTCAAGATTACACAAATGGGTGGAGCTAGGATTTAAATCCAGACCTGGATGATTTAAAAATCATTCTCTTTGTGCTGTTCCACACTGGCATATATGTGTGATATTTGTTAACCTTCAGCCCCTCCTTAGAATGAGTGCTATTTTTATTTTGTGACACTTATGGTATTACTATTAGAGGTAACCCTAAAATGTTAGTCATAGATTATTTATAACATCCTTAATAGTTTTTTTAAATACTTATTTAATATATATGTTCTGGTTTGTTTCTTTATAAAGAAGCAATTTAATCCTGCATCTGTTTTTTCAGATTGAAAAAAATCTTCACCTTCATTTTGCTTACTATATTTTAACTTAAAACATTTTAATTAAATTTTGTTTTGTTTTTGTAGTGCTGGGGATCAAACCCAGGGCCTTGAGTATGCTGGGCAGGTGTTCTACCATTGAGCTCTATCCACAGCCTTACTAGCTAACTGGGAAAAAAATATATATGTATATATATATTTAAATTATTTTGGTACTAGGGATTGAACTCGGGTACTCAACCACTGAGCCACATCCTGAGCCCTATTTTGTGTTTTAAGTAGAGTCAGGGTCTCACTGAGTTGCTTAGTGCCTCGCTGTTGCTGAGGCTGGCTTTGAACTCGCGATTCTCGTGTCTCAGCCTCCCAAAGTGATTACAAGCGTGAGCCACTGCGCCTGGCTATATTTTTAAATTAACATCTCCTCCTACCCAGACCCTGAAAACCACCATCTACTCTCTACTTCTTTGAGTTAAACACTAGTGAGGACTTGTTCTTACCATATTCTTATTTATTTTGTGTCTTTCTATAGTGACCAAAGCAGTGTATTTAATATTTATGTTCCTTCCTTAATTAAAATCTAATTTCCTACAACTGTTGAATCTATTCATCTTTTTATTATATCTTGTTTTAGGGCTGGTATTTTAAAAAAATTGTATTTGAGTGCTGGGGTTTTAAACCAAGGGCCTTACACCATACTAAGCATATATTTAACCACTGAGCTCCATCTCCAGACCCTAGGGCTGGTCTTAATTAAAACTTGTAAAACAGTGACTTTTGGTTTAAGACCTTTGTCTTCTCTTTTGGTACCAGATATACTTATTGTCTTTAGACAGGTACTGAGGCACATACTGTGTTTCTCTTCCAACATGTCACACCTGGCTGGCTGGCTGTGGATAGACTATGATAATTATTTGCTTATTGCTCATCTGAAAGTATCTACATTTTGTGGAAAATGGTGTTTCTTAGTATATGGTTGCAGGTCTATAGGCTGGAAGAGGAGCATTTTGGCCAGTGAAGGTGGTTTTCAACTCACACATTCCTTATGTGGTGGTTTTGAAGTTCTCACCTGAGCTTGTCTCTGATCTACCCTAATTTCAGAAAGTCAGCATTTGGTGTCTCCTTAGGAAGTTGGCCATGGAAGGAAGTATGGTGGTATAACAGAACAAAAGAAAGAAGAAATTATGTTTTTAAGCCAATAAGAAACTTAATAACATTGTAGAAAGTAAAACTTTACCTATGAAATAATTAGGTGTAACAAGTAATGTACTATTAAAAACCAGATAAAACAATTACAAAGTTTTAGAAGAAAGTGAGACTAAGATATATTAGGATAATAGCCAGAATCAGTTAGGTTCATTGTTCTTAGTGTTGAGGATTCAGATGCAGAAGATGAGATTTTTAGGCCAGGTGAACTGATGATTGATGAATACCTGATGATTGATTGATACCTTCATAGAGAGCTATGGAAGTACATAGAAGAAGTATTTAGACCAAACTGGAGAGAGTCAGGTAGGGATGACTTCAGAATAGTTTTCTTTTTTTCATAAGGCAGTTTTATTGAGGTATAATGTATGTACAATAAATTTATCCTTTCAGAGGGTGTGGTGAATTTGACAAATGTGGAGTTGAGTAACCACCTCCCATAGTGAATAGTGCAGTGAACATTTAAATATAGGTCTTTGTGTTGACATATGTTATTTTTCTTTTGGGTAAATACTGAGGAATGGAATTGCTAAGTCTAATGGTTAAGCATATATTGAAATTTATATGGTACTGCTGGATGGTCTCCCAAGTGAATGTGAAATTCAGCATTCCCATCAGCAGTGTGTAATAGTTCCGTTTGTTCTCCATCTTTGCTAACACTTCCTACTGTTAGTCATTTTAATGGGTTTAAAGTGATATCATTGTGATTTTAATTTTAATTTGTCTAATGACAAAAGGATATTGAGCATCATACAAATATATATTTATTTGTGATCAATCTCTGTCTTTTCCTCTCGTGTGTGTGTGTGTGTGTGTGTGTGTGTGAGAGAGAGCATGCGCGCGAGCGCACTCACTGTGGGGAGGGCAGAGAGAGAGGGAGGAAGTGTTTAGATCTTTTGCTCATTTTTAATTGGGTTGTTTGAATTCTTATTAGTTATAAAACTTGCTGAGGCTGGCTTTGAACTCACAATCCTCCTATCATAGCCTCTCAAGTTGTTGGGATTTCATGCGTGTGCCACTGCGCCCGTCTATAAAAATTTTTTATGCATTCTAGATGCCAGTCCTTTATAAGGTATGTATTCTCTGAATATTTTATGCCAGTCTTTTCTTTTTCTTAACTGTGCCACTCAAAGAGCATAAGGTTTTTAATGTTGATGAAATCCACTATATCAGTTTTCTTTTGTTTCATGCTTTTTATATATTTTCTAAGATATATTTCCCTAACTCAAGATCACTAAGATTTTCTTCAATTTTTGAAAAGAAATTTTCCTTTATAAGTTTTACAGTTTAGGATTTTACATTTGCGTTCATTTTGAATTAACATTTGTATGAACTTCAGTGTTCATTGTTTTGCAAGTGAATGAACAATTATACAGGAACAATTATAAAGGGCACTATACTGAATTATATTGAATTATTTTGTCCTTATTGTTGAAAATCAGTTATTGCAAGTCATTTGTACTTGCATCTGTCTCTGGGCTCCCTAATTCATTGATCTGTACGTGTATCCTACTGCCAACACCAAGTCATCTTGATTACTGTAGTTATAAAAATAGGTGTATCTTGAATTCATGTAGTTTGAGGTCACCAACTTTTTTCTTTTTTCAGAATTTTTCTGGCTATTCATAATATGTATCAGTTGAAAATTAATTTAAATAAAAACAAAAGCAAAATTAATCTGGATATTCTAGGTTTTTTGCTTTTCTATATATACTTTAGAATCAATTTGTCAATTTCTACAAAAATCTTGCTGGGAAATTTGTTGGAAAGTCTTAAGAAAATTTGGAGAGAACTGACGTCTTACTAATATTGAGTCTTTCAATCTACAAACTTGATATATCTCTTCATTTATGAAACTCTTCTTTGAATTGAGTCACCAATGTTTTGTAGTTTCCAATCTACAAATCTTGCACATATTTTGTTAGATTTGCACCTATAGATTCCATGTTTTTTGGTAATTTAAATAGGATTCCTTTAACGTTCTTTTTTGTTTTTTGGTACCAGGGATTTAACTCAGGAGTACTCCACCACTGAGCCACATCCCCAGCCCTATTTTGTGTTTTCGAGACAGGGTTGCTCTGAATTGCTTAGCGCCTCGCCATTGCTGAGGCTGATTTTGAACTCGCAGTTCTCCTGTCTCAGCCTCCCAAAGTGCTGGGATTACAGGCATGCGCCTGTAATCAATACACACACACACACATACTTATATATAAATATACTTATTTCCAATTTTTGTTACCGGTATGAAGAGAATTCTGTATTGAGCTCATATACTATAACCTTGCTAAACTCACTTGGAGGTTTAGTACCTTTTTTTTGAGACTCCTTTTTATAGATGGATAAGTAAGAACACAATTTAATTTCTTCCTTTCTAATTTGTATATATTTTAAGTTATTTTTCTTGTCTTATTTCAGTAAGACCTTGAGTATAATTTTGAATACAAGTAGATACCAAGGACATCCTTGTTATTTTTCCTTGCTTGAGGGGAAACATTGAGTCTTTCACTATAATATTAGCTGCAATTTTTATAAAAGCTGGGTTGGTTGTTGAGTTTTATCAAGACCTTGCTCCCACATTCCTGGCATAAACCCCACTCGGTTATGATGGATTTTCCTTTATGTGTATAATTATAGTTTAATACATATAAACATGTTGGATTTTTATATATTATATTTGGGTTGCTAATATTATGTTAGGGTTTTTTTAATCTATATTCATAAGGGATATTTGTGCTTTTCTTGCAGTGTCCTTGTTTGGTATGAGAATAATGCTGATCTCAGAATGGATTGGAAAGTGTTTACTTCTGTTTCTTGGAGAAATTTTTGTAGACTTATTACTATTTATTCCTCTGGTGTTTGACAGAATTCTTCAGTAGAACCATCTAGATGTTAATATTTCTTTGTGGGAAACTTTTAAAGTATAACTTCATTAGATGAGGAGCTATTTGGACTATGTATGACTTTTTTTGTGAGCTTTGATGATTTTTCTTCCAAAGAGGTTGTCTATCACATCTGAGATTTCAAATTTATTGGAATGAAATTTCCCACAATATCACTATATTCTTTTAATTGTGTAGGATCTGTAATGATTCTTTCCTCTTTTGTTCTTGCTATACTGGTATTTTGTCTTTTTCTCTTGATCATTCTGACTAGATATTTATCAATTTTATTAACTTTTCGAAGATCTGGTGTTTGGTTTCATTGGTTGTTGTTATTGTTTTCAATTCTATTGATTTGTATTTTTATCTTTACTATCTTTTTTTGCCTGCTTTGGATTTAAGTTGCTCTTTACTAGTTACTGATTTGAGACTTGACTTTTTTGTTTTTTTGTTTTGTTTTTTGTACCAGGGATTGAACTCAGGGGTACTCAACCACTGAGCCACATCCCCATCCCTATTTTGAGTTTTATAGAGACAGGGTCTCACTGAGTTGTTTAGCACCTTGCTTTTGCTGAGGCTGGCTTTGAACTCATGATCCTCCTGCCTCAGGCTCCCAAGCTGCTGGGATTACAGTCATGTGCCACCATGCCCAGCTTTTCTTTTGTTCTTAAAATAAACATTTAATAAGATTTTCTTTAAGTATTGCTTCATTTATATTTCACAAATTTTTATATTGTGCTTTTGTTGAATTCCAAACAATTGCTTTTTTTTCCTTCTCATTACTAGGGACTGAACCCAGGAGTACTCTACTACTAAGCTACACACCCAGCTGCCAGCTGCTCTACCCCTCTTTTTATTTCAAGACAGGATCTTTTTTTTTTTAATTTTTAATTTTTTTGGTACCAGGGATTAAACTCAGGGGCACTCGACCACTGAGCCACATCCCCAGCCCTATTTTGTGTTTTATGTAGAGACAGGGTCTCACTGAGTTGCTTAGCACCTCGCTGTTGCTGAGGCTGGCTTTGAACTTGCGATTCTCCTGTCTCAGCCTCCCAAAGTGCTGGGATTACAAGCATGAGCCACCACACCCGGCTTTTTTTTTTTTTTTTTTTTTTTTTTTTTTTTTTTTTTTTTTTTTTTTTTTTTTTTTTTTTTTTTTAATATTTTTTTAGTAATAGATGGACACAATGTCTTTACTTTATTGCGTTGTATGTGGTGCTGAGGATCAAACCCAGGGCCTCACGCATGCAAGGCAAGCACTCTACCACTGAGCTACAATCCCAGCCCCTCAAGACAGGATCTTTTTTAAAAAAATTTCAATCTTAATTTTTAAATTTGTTGTTTTTAGATATACATAGCAGTAGAGTGTATTTTGACTTACATATGCGGGGTGCAACCCATTACAATTTTGACCCCATTCTTGTGGTTGAACATGATGTGGAGTTAACACTGGTCTCGTTAAGTAGCATAGACTATCTTTGAATTTGCAGTCCCTCTGCGTCAGTCTGCCTTGTACCTGGGATTACAGGTGTGTGCCATGGCACCCCTGAATATTTTCTAATTTACCTTTATTTCTTCTTTGAATCATGGATTATTTAGAGGTATATTATTTGTGGATTTTCCTGATATTCTTATGTTGATTTCTATCTTAATTCTGTTGAGTTTAGAGAAAACTGTTTGTATGATTTTAATCCTTTTAACTCTATTTAGATTTATTTTGCGGTTCCAAACATTTGGTCTACCTTGGTGAATGTTTCACATACATGTCATGCATATTCTGCCATCATTGAGTGGAATGTTTTATAATATCAATTAAGTTATGTTGGTCCTGAGTAAATTTTGAATATGTTAGAATTAGCCAGAGGGAAGAAAAGATGAGAAGAGGCACAGAAGTATGAGGTGCTAGAACATAATCTATTCCTTTTATTTTCAGCTGAGGAAATCATAGTGGCCTGAGTGATAATATAACAAACTCATAGGTGTGTTGGAGGTACAAATGTAATCCACATTTTCTGAATAGCCTTTAAAGTTTATCAGGATGTTTTCACTAGAAATCATGAATGAAGCTGGATTTGACTTGGATTTTGATGATAAAGAAGGGAGAGTTTGAAAATAGCTTTGTTCAAGGTGGGAATTCAAAGAATTTGTTGATTCTGCTAACAGGGACTGTGTAGCATCATAGCTTACGTGTGATGGCAGAAATGCTTGGGCTTAGTTTATGTGGTTAGAAGTTTGTATTTATAACAACAGCAATTGTATAGCCTTTAGTGTTTGGATATCTTTTTACATGCACATAATGACCTGGGGCCTTTTGAAGATCATGTGAGCAAGTATCCTTAATTTTCTTTAGTATTTAATTGAGAAAACAGAAGCTCAAAGAGATTAAGTGATTTGCCAAAGCTCACATAGTGCTTGGTAGACTTAGGTTGTTATTTGTTCTGTGGTTCAGACGCTATTTATTATTCATTTCACTAACTCTAATCAACTGTTTTAAAAAGGTGTGCTGTTTTTCATAAAGATATCAAAATATGAGATTCTAGTTAGATTAATAGTATTCTATAGTCCATAGTTTCCCTATTAGGATTCTAATGGTATTATTGAGCCAGTAATCTTCAATTAATGAGTAAAAGAGAGTACATATTATCCTGTTTGTGTGTGGTGCTGGTGAGTTAATCCAGGGTCTTTCACATGATACACAAGGGCTCTATCACTGAGCAACATCCTCAGCCCCCATATTACACTTTTTATTATCATAGCTTCAAGTTCTGCAGTATACACACTAGTGTGCAATGTGTTACGGCCTGTTTTGTGACTCGTGACTTTTTTTTTTTTAATTAGGAACAAAGGGCTCTTTCGTGAGCTTTGTGGTTGCCTAGTTTCTAATGCATTATTAGATTTTTCCCCCAGTTATTTCTCAGGTCTAACTTCCCCAGATACTTTCACATCCATTTCATTCCATGTTTTATGCCTATAAGATAGAGCAAGGAGTATTTTCTGCTTTTGACTGACAAGAGAATTAAAGCATGTGCCATTAAAATTGATTAACTGCTGTATGTTGGGTAGAATGCAGGGCACCAGGTCTATCAGGATAAAAAGCCAGAGTTCTCTTCTGAAGAGTTTCTTATGAAACGAAATTGAAATTAGAACTCATTTCTTTTCAAGTGCTAGAATTATTTTTCAGTGAACTAATTTAGCATCTATCTGCATGAAGCTTATACTCTGAGAACTTTACTTTCATGCTAGATTCATTTCTGTCCCTATCTTCCCACCCACTTCTTCACGGGTATATATATTTATTTTCTTCTGATATAAAAAAGAAGTTCATGTGGGCTAGGGATGTGGCTCAGTGGTAGAGTGCTTGCCTAGCATGCATGAGGCCCTAGGTTCTATCCCCAGCACCAAAAAACAAAACAAAACCAGAGAGAGAAAGAGAGAGAAAGAAACTGACTGATGACTGACTAACCAAGACGGCATTTGCTTGTTGGGCGTGGTGACTCATGTTTGTAATCCAAGTGGTTTGGGAGGCTGAGGCAGGAGGAATGTGAGTTCAAAGCCAGCCTCAGCAATTTAGCAAGGCCCTAAGCAACTTAGCAAGACCCTGAGGGGGTGGGGGTAGAGAAAAAAAGCCCTGTCTCAAAATAAAAAAACATAAAGGGCTGGGGATATATCTCAGTGGTTAAGTGCCCCTGAGATTAGTCCCTTGTGTTAAAAGGGGGCAACCCCCCCCCCCCCCCAGTAATACATGTTCTTTTGAGCCGGGCGCAGTGTCTGATGCTTGTAATCCCAGCACTTTGGGAGGCTGAGACAGGAGAATCGCGAGTTCAAAGCCAGCCTCAGCAATGGCGAGGCGCTAAGCAACTCAGTGAGACCCTGTCTCTACATAAAACACAAAATAGGGCTGGGGATGTGGCTCAGTGGATGAGTGCCCCTGAGTTCAATCCCTAGTACCAAACCAAAAAAAAACTAAAAAACAAAAAAAAACATGTTCTTTTGGATAATTTTGAAAATTGTAGAGCAGAAAATTAAAAATATATATATATATGTAACCCTCTGCCTAGTTATAACCATTGTTAACATTTTGATGAACATAATTTTAATTTTTCTCCCTGGTATATGTCTATAAAATACTTAATATAAGTTCAGATTCCCTGTCTTGAAACTGATTTCATAGTGCTTTCTTTTTTGCCTTCTTGATTAATGTGTAGCATTTATTACAAATTTATTAAAATTATTAATTTTTTAATAAATTCATGACTGTAGACTCGTCTTTTGGTATTGTTTTATTCAGTTCAATAAATGAGGCAGGTAAACTGAAATGTGTCTTAAAATTTGTTTTAGTAGTACAGGTTGTTGTGGAAGTCAGGGAAAGTTCCCAGGAATGTTCTGCTACTGTCTTAGACTGTTTTGTCTCTCTAGATAGAGACAGAGATCAAATATTTGGTTCTGGTAGCTTTCCTTGTCTTTCTCTCACTTGAACCCTCACTTTAATCCTTCACAACAGAAAAAATTCTTTTTTTTTTTTTTAAAGCCACAACTCTTTCTGATAAACTAATTAAATCTATTTGTATGTTTCATTGTTGAGCACTTTGTATTATTTTGAGTTATTTTAGATCTCAGTTCTTTAATTTTTAATAAGTTTTATTTCTCCAAACTTTTAGGTGAAACAGTTTGGGATAACACTGTATGTAGCTCCCATCAGTGGTATCTGAAAGATAGTGATATGCAGATAAGAATTAAATAGCCTATTAAAACTTTATGGATTGGCTACTGATATCTTTAAATTGTGTTTTGAAAATAAAAAATAATATTTAATCTCTTACATTTTTTTCTAGGGCTTCATATTTTTAAAGCATTCATATAGACTAACAGGGCTGTGTTTTCTTTGACATTGGGGCATGTATAGTATGCCTCTGAAATCCTTCAGGATTAGCTGTGACAACCTCAGAAGTGTTTGTGGAAAATATGTGTAAATGCCTATTATCTCATATGATGCTTTTGTGAGACCTTTGACTAAAGTAGCAACCGATTCTTTGATCACCTGGTCTTTTGTTAGGTGATTTGTTTTCTGCTAGTTTGTTTAATGTAGCCAGCCTTTTCCTCACTATTGAAGTAGGCTCTGTTTTAATTGTCATTCTCTGATCATGTTAAAACGTGACTGGAATGAGAAGAACTAATTGTGTGTTTTTCTCCTCTCTCAGATTCATGCCCGCAACCAAAATGAAATAATTTTTGGACTAAATGATGGCTACTACGGTGCTCCATTTGAACATAAGGTAAGAGGATTCTCCTGAAGCTTTGTTTAGTTGCAGGTGTGCCTTGCACCTGAGTAGATATAATTCTGTAAAGGTTTGTGTAAACAGAATTATGCTTTAAGTATCATTGTTAGTTTGTTGTGTAGTACGGCTTAAGTTGAATGCTTTTTGGAGTGAAAACTTGTTTTGTAAGGCATACAACTACTCCAGTTAATCTTTTCTAAATCCAGATCATATTTTCTTAAAGGAAAACCTGAACTAGCTGTTTTCTTATATTATACATAATTCCTTGGTGGTTAAAAAAGAATGGTAAATTTTGATTAAATACAGTAATTTTATTAAAATGTTTCAGATGTCTTTTCTAACTTTCAGTAAGCTTAAGAAACTAAAAGGCAACTTTTTTTTTTTTTTTAATAGTCAACACTGTTTCTATATCTAAAGGTCATTAGAGCATGGAATGGGCAGAGAGTCTATATTCACCAAGTATCTACACTCTGGTACTCTGCCAGGTAACCCACATTCTTTTCCCCAGTTAATACTAGTCACAAACAAATGTGGTGAGTTTTGTCTTCTCCACTTAATAAATTAGGAAAGAGGATGTGAGGGGTGATCTTGGGATCTAACAAGTAGCTGAGTTGAGATTTCAGGTTGTCTGCCTCTAAAACCTGTGCTTTTTCTGTTCTATTATGGTGTTTTACCTAATATTTGGAACTCTATCCCTTATTTGCTCTTAGTGATCATGTTGTTTCATAATTCTTGGTTGTCTGAAATGCTGTTGCTTAGCATTTCATTGACTTAGCAACATTTTATTCAGTACCTCTTGTATGTCAACTACTGTATTCCAAGTGGTAAGGATATAATGGTGAAGCCAGGTGTGATGGTGTGCTCTTGTAGTCCCAGCTACTTGGGTGAGACAGGAGGGCCCTTGAGGCCAGGAGTTCAGGTCAGCCTATTCTAGTGCCTCAAGAAAGGCCTTCTTGGGGATTTGACTGTTGAAGCTATAATCCAAATGATGCATGAAAGTGATTTCCATCAAAAGAAAGTTAACATACCAGAAGGCCATGAAGTAGAAGGGGACATCTCAGAGATTGAAGGAAAGTAAGAGTGATGAGGAAAAATGATGCCAAAAGATTTGACCTAAGAACAGGGTCCTGTATTGAAGGATTTTTAGCATGGCAGTGTTGTAAATCAGATTTGTGTTTTAACAATGTTATTCTGACTGCAATAAGGATGATTGTAGAAGAGGCAAGAATCTATGTGGGAAACAGTAAGGAGCCTCTTGTAGTGTATCAGGTAAGAGATTTTGATACTTTGAAATAGGATTATGATAGAATAAAGAGAACATAGATTTGGGTTGGGGGTGGTGCTGGGAATAAAACCCAGGGCCTTGTGCATGCTAGGCAGGTGCTCATCCACTGAGCTATACTCCCAGTCCAGAAGATAGACTTTGGAAACTTCTAGGATATAAAATCATTACGACTTGATAATAGTTTGAATTTAAGGTAGAAAAAAGATATCAAGGATGACTTCTAGATTTTTGGCTTGGATGAAGTAACTGGATGGATAAAGATGCCAAATACAGAAAACTAAGGGGCACTGAGGAAGACCAGGTTTGGTGGAGGCAGATGGTGAGTTAAGACCTGATCATGCAGAGTTTGAGATGCTTTTGAGACATTCATGTGTGAAAGGCAAGTAGGCATTCAGATATATGAACTTGGAGTTCTGAGGAGAGATCTGAGAGATATAAATGTGGGGCCAATGGTAAACAGTTATTGAAATCATGAGTGTGGATAATATAGAGTAGGAACAGCCCGCGCAGTAAGAAAAAAAGGGGTCCAAATAACCAAGCCCTGAAGACCTCCTACTGTTAAAAGCCAAATAGAGAAGGAGGCATTGGAAAAGATGATGAGGAAGAATGATCAGAGGAAAAGAAAAAAGAGTAGAGTTTCTTGTAGAATGTCAGAGACTAAAGAGAGAGGGCTTTTGGTTCTTTTTTTTAGATTTGTCTTTATTTTTTAAGGGGATGGGGAGGTCAAATAAAGTAAGAACTAAAAATTGCCAATTGGACTTAGTAAAATAGAAGTTATTTTAGGTGACTTTTTTGAAACTCAGTTCAAACTGTGATAGACTTTTTTTTTTCTTTATTTTAGAGCTTCATCTTCTGAGTTACTGTGGTATATCAGCATCCTATATATCTCTTTGACATAAAATATACCACTTTGTAACTGAGCTTGCTCTTCTTTCTTTCTAGTCTATGAGTTCCTGTTTTTTTTTTTTAATTTTTTAATTTGTTCTTTTTAGTTATACATGACAGTATAATGTATTTTGACATATCATACATACATGTAATGTAACTTCCCATTCTTGTGGTTGTGTATGTGAAGTTACACTGGTTGCATATTCATATGAGAACATAGAAAAGTTATTTATTCTACTGTCTTTCCTATTCTCATCTCCTCTCCCTTCCCCCCATTCCAATCTGGTGAACCTACACACACACACACACACACACCCCCCACATACTGTGAGTCAGCACCCGTATCCTGGAGAGAATGTTCAGCCTTTGGTTTTTTGGGATTAGCTTATTTCACTTAGCATGATGGCCTCTATTTCCATCCATTTACCAGCAAATGCCATAATTTCATCCTTCTTTATAGCTGAGTAATATTTCATTGTGTGTATGCCACATTTTCTTTATCCATTCATCTGTTAAGGGACACCTAGGTTGGTTCCATAGCTTAGCTATTATAAGTTTCTTAAGGATAGATTTCTGTATTTCTTGGGACATGTCATTCGCTTAATAAAAATGTGATTTAATCAGAACTGTGAGACTGCTACTGCTGCTGTTTATAGTGTTTTTGCCCAGGATTAGCTATCCTGACTGGGGAGAGTCATTCAGTTCATCCTGTAGCTGGTAATTAACTCAATCCAGCATAGTAATAAAGGTAACATGTTACTCTGATAAGAACTTTATATCTGTCATTGTATTTAATCCCTCAACAGCCCTGTAGCTACATACTAACAGTCCAGGTTTGGGGTGGGATAGTAACTAGTATTCCTTTCTTAGTTTGGAACAAGTTTAGAAATAAATTAGGTGGTAGATAAATTAAGATCAAACAACACTGATAAGCAAATGTGGCTTAAATTCTGTGACTAAAGAGCTGACTGTAACTGAAAAGGCTTGTATATATTTCCTTTTGACCTGAATTTCTTCCTCTGCAAATAACAAAATGAATGAAAATGAGGCTGTCCCTTCAGGAGCAAAAATGTGATCTTCCAAGCTAAAAGCAGAGTTTGCATGTGTGCTGTAGATAGCCTGTTCTTCACTGGAGGGAATCTAGAAAGAATTAAGCTGGTCGTGTCCACTTTTATCTCCAAAATAGGTATGTCATCTGCCAGTCCTGGGAAGGAGTAAGTTAAGGCACCTGAAAACTGGAAATGTTTCTTTCATGACCTCCTCTCTTAGGACATGAGTGGAAAGTTTTTCTCCTATGTGGAAATGTGGGAATAGAGAGTAAAATGTTTCCCTCTAACAGTAACAACAATAGCTACTATTAGTGAATGCTTGTGTGCCAGGCAGTATTCTAAACACTTTATAATTTTTACCTCATTTAAACTTCACAGTTATACTTTTATAGAAAGGAAAACTGGTACAGAGATGTTAAATAACTTTTCTAAGATTCCATAGCAACTAAATAGCAGAATTAGCATTCAAAACCGGACCATCAATAAATGTTTGTTGAATATATGGGTATGATAAATTGTATATTTTATTCTGTAGTTCTTCAGTTAGTCAGTTTAGAAGTCCAGCCTATATTGTACCTTTATCAACTTTTGACATGCCATCTAAACCTTAAAAAAGCACTTTGTTTTTCTTTTTAAAGAAAGCCTCAGGCAAGATTTCCAGTCAAGATGGCATTGCATAAATATATCCTTTGAAACCCTCCTCTGCATCAGACAAAAAGGCAGTAATTGATCAAAGCTGAGAAATTTAAAGAGACCCACCTTGATAAAATAAACAAATGAAAATCAAGATACTAGGCATCTCTAGAACAGAAATGTAATAGAAACAAAGATAGGCAGAGTTGTTTAGAAAATGGGCTCCACAGGGCAAAAAGAGTCATGAAAGCTGAGGTGGGAGGAGGCTGCAGAAGACAAATAGAGAAACTGCAGAAGGATAATCTTAGAAGGGAAATTTTTTTTTTTGGTACTGGGGATTGAATTTAGGAAACTTGACCAGTGAGCCACATCCCCAGCCTTATTTTGTATTTTATTTAGAAACAGGATCTTACTGAGTTACTTAGGGCCTTGCCTTTTCTGAGGTTGGCTTTGAACTCATGATGCTCCTGCCTCAGCCTCCTGAGCCACTGGGATTACAGGCGTGCACCACTGGGCGCAGCCAGAAGGAGAAATTTTAAAAGCTATGGGAGAGAAAGGAAATATTACCTGTGAACTAACAGCAGACTTCTCATCGACAACAGTAGATGCCAGAAGTGTATCTTCACAGCACTGCTAACCACTAGTATATCAATCTGTTTCTAGTGAACTTACACTCTGGAATGACAGTGAAAAAGCCAAGTGTGCAAATACATATCCAAAGATAGGGACTTGCCTCCTCATAGACTTTTTACCTATACTGGATGATACAAATAGAAAAATGATCCCAAAGGGAGGATGTGAGATGAAAGCAAAGAACAAGGGTATAAAAATGATTAACACATTAGTGAATATAATTAACTACCGACTATAAGCTAGCAAACAAAAAGCAATATTTGGTAAGTGTATATGTTTTAAGATAAAACAAACTAGACCATTGGGCTGTGGGCCTAATGGTAGTCCAAGAATGGTCACCAGTCTATGGTGAGCTAAATACACTAAAAGAGAGTAAAAATTTAAAAACATTTATGCAATTTCACTGTTGTGACTTTTTTGCAAAAGTATCAGTTCACAATGGATTGAACAGTTGGTCCTTCTCCACTGAGAATTAGAGAAGCATTGCCCTAGATGACACTAATAAGGTGAAGTGGATTCCAGGATTAAAACTCACTGATGTCACTGATTTGTTTGGGAGAATAGAGGTTGTGAGACTGTAAACAACTTTAGGATTTGTTAGAAAAATTCGTGCTCAAAAATTTGCTGAAAAATTTGTGTATGTTAAAAATTTAAGGACTAGAAACAATATTGTGGATTTCATGATGCTCTTGCCTCAGCCTCCTGAATTAGCAAAGGAAAAAAGGGAATAGAAAGAATAGAAGGCTTTGTCAACTAGGTAGGAGACAATGGAAGCAACTGAAAATAAAACAAATGGTAAGCAGAAACGTGTGTGGGAGGGTAGCAGTAAGTCCAAATATATTTGTAATTATAGTAATTGTAAATGGATATCATATCCTTATAGTTGAAATATTTCATAAAAATACTAAAGCAACAGGCTTTGTGAGTAGGATTTTAATGTGTTCTTAAAAACACATGTTTAAAAAGTATAACTGTGAAACAATAACAGAGCACATTTTTAAAGCAACATTTAAATTGCAATTAAAATTTTATTTGACCAACTCTTTGGCCATATTGTTTTACATTAGTTGTGGTCAGATACACTCTTGTTATTGCTACTGCTGATTATATTAATGTTAATCTTTGCTTTGTTCACATACTCTTAATGTGTCTTCACAAACTTGGGTCTTGAAGCTGGAATTACTTGTTTGCTCTGAACTTTACCTTTTTTGTTTATCTGCTTCTCCAAAAGGCTTTTCTCATTTCTGTTGAGTTTTTAGGAACCTAGTAAACTCCTCGGCTTCACTGCAGTGGATAAAGATTTTTTTCTTCTTTTCCAGAGTGTGTTTGGAAACTAACACAGTGAAAATCTTTGACCAGAATATGCACTATGGATTTTAGTCCTTTGTTCAGTTGCCTCTGCTTGTGTTATCAGGGAGCATATGATCTTATCGATTTTCTGTAGTAACATTTCATTTATTTGGCATACAAATGTGGCACTCAGATATTTAACAGCAGAGCAAAGATGTACTCAAAGAAGTGATGATGAAAGTCTTTTATCTTTAGTTGTAAAAATGATTCCTTTTTTGTCAGTGAATGTCAGGCATCTACTACATGTCTCTTACTAGACTAAATACTGTGGGCTACAAAAATGTAAAACACCGATTCACAAACATTTGTTTTTGAGTCGAGGAGATAATACAGCATGTATTCCAGAGGGGCTCTAGTTTACAGAGGTGTATATTTGAAAAATTGATTTTGATGTCATTTCTTTGGGTCTTGCAGATAACTCAGATGAATTGTAGCCGAACTTTAAATAATTTGAAGTGCACCTCAGAAAGAGATTTTAATGTTTAGAAATGATGGAGAATCAAACACTTATGGCTTAATGGGTAGGTACAGGTTGGTGGATAAGACTCGGTGGCCTGGAGAGATGTTTTCTAGGTGGGCTTAACAGTTGGCTGTTTAGGGAAGGATGGGAAAGAAAATGATCTTGGGCCAATAAGCTGTAAACCTTTTAGACCCCAGTTTAGGATTTTGCCTTTTTTGTATACATATAAGGTTATCTTTGCCTTAATTTCCTTTTGGCAACCACTGTTCTTTTCTGGGTGACTCCACTACTTTGGGTGAATACAATTCCCAGTGGTCAAGGCTATGGGTTTCAGAGTTAGATTGATATGGAATTAATTCCAGGCGTGAATGCTGCTTCCCTATGAGATCTGGGGCAAACTGAGGTAGTTTCTTTCCTCATCTGTAAATACAGATAACAGTTCGTACCTCATTCTGAATGTTTTTTGAGGATTAAATATGATAATGTTTATGACAAGCCTAGCACATGAGTAGAATTCAATAATAAATGGAAACTTGTACTCACTGGGCTCTAAACCCTATGTGAGAGTGTTTGATCTCTAATTCTTAACATTGTGTCAGCATTGTATCCTTACCCTGGTGCCTGGCATGTGGGTAGGTGCTGAATGAAATGTTAATGGATATAAGGGAAGGCTTTCCATGTTTAGGACTATTATACCAATACTTGGGCATAAAAATCTCGAGAGTATTATTTCTTCCATCTTACTTTATCTCTAGCTTCAACTTTGGACATTTAGTTTTACGTAACTCACATTGGCATGACTCTTAACTTATTTTGGGGTACTGAAAAAGTGCAAAAGTATTAGAATTCTTTTCCCAGGCTGTAAATTATAGCAGCAATATTTTTAGGGCCCAGTAGATGGCAGTACTTTCTCTTTTAATGGAAAAATAAAATGGAACTGGAATGGAATCCAGGCTAAAGGGATCAAATCTTTTCTAATGAAGTAATTCTCAGGAATTTATGAAATAGCAATTTAGTGATACATTTCACAAAACTAAACACATAATGTGAATACATAGGCAAACAGATTTAAGATTTAGGGACAACAGCAGGTTTCAGAATCTGTTTTAGGAGCCCATACAAATGAGTTTCTTATTTTATATTTTTCAAAGAATAGTACTTTTGACAAGTAGAAAACCTGAATTCTAATCCCAGATTTGTCCTGGTGCTATGTTCCTTGAACAAATTGCTTAACATTTCTTTATTTTAGGTTTCTTATCTCAAAAGTAAGAAAATCTGAATTTGCTGGCTGTCAGTACAGGGAATATTAGAGTTATCTAGCCCAATGCCTTGTTTTTTATAGATGAAGAATAAGACCCAGGAAGCCTTACAATTTCTTGAACTTGATATGGCAAGTTAGTTTCATGCTATGGATGCTAACTTAGACATAGCTGTAAACATATATAAAAACAGTTTTACATATATGATAAATAATTAATCAAATCACTACATACTTATTTATGTCTCTTTAATCTTTTTTTTTAATATTTATTTTTTAGTTGTAGGCAGACAGAATATCTTTATTTTGTTTTTACGTGGTGCTGAGGCTCGAACCCAGTGCCTCACGCATGCTAGGCGAGCACGCTACCACTGCGCCACAACCCCAGCCCCATGTCTCTTTAATCTTTAGGAATTTATCTAAAGTAATTTCACTTCATCCTTAGAACAACTTTGGAGAAAGGTAGAGCAACAGTTACCATTATTTACTTTATGAGAAAATTGATTCACAGGTAAAGTGATCTATTTTAACTCTGTGACTTAATCATTTCTATACAGTGAATTATTGCTTGCTCTTTGCTTCTGGACCCTTTGAACATAACTGTTAGTGGTTGTGCTAGCTTATTATGGTTTTTTTTTTAAAATATTTATTTTTTAGTTGTAGGTGGACACAATATCTTTATTTTATTTTTACGTGGTGCTGAGGATCGAACCCAGTGCCTCCCGCGTGCTAGGCGAGCACGCTACCACTGCGCCATAACCCCAGCCCTTATTATGTTTTGGAGGGTGTATCTTTCTTCCTTTCTAAAGGCACAGACTACTTCGTATCTCTAATGCGAGGCTCAGTAGCAGGCGTCTAATAGGTCATTAGACCTATAGGTCATTGTGGGATAAATATGTTCCAGTATATCCCAGTATCTTTTTTTTTTATTAGTTTATTTAATTGCATTTCAAGTCATAGATATCCCAGTATCTTATAAGTGAAATGGCAGAACTGGGGATCAACATGCATCTCTGTCTCTTTCTAGATATGCATTTTCTTCATTACACCACATGAAAAGGTAATAGGTGATTTTTGTTATTTAATTTTCTCCTTTCTTCCTTTACTTTATTAACTGTGATTAAATGCTATTAGAGATATGAGTGTTTTCTTTTTCAGGATAAAGATGCTGAAACCCAGAAAAGTTTAAAGATTTTTATTTAGTTAACTTTATAGAACTGAGAAATTTAAAACATTACTGTTTCCTTGTAGTAGTCATGTTAATGGATCTAACTTGTTTCCAAAGCACATCCCACACAGTGTATAAGCAGAACATTCAGAAGTAGGGATTAAGTGTCCCCAGGTACAGCCTATATTTTAATTACAGAGAGCTGAATGTGGTATAATTTCTGTCCAGGTCTTGCAGAACATCATCAAAGAAAATTTGGAAAGTCATAAAAATAACTTCTTCCTGTAAATATTCTACTTAGCTTCCCCCTCCCATCACAGAAGAAACAAAGACTGGGCAAATCATCATTGGCTATTTGTATTAGTTGCCTGCTTTGTTATAAAACATTTAGGTATCTGAGCCTGTTTTAAATTCAGGATTGAACTTGTTTCTGAACTGTTTGAGCCCGTGTAATCTCCTAGGACCAAATTATACCACATGGGTATAGAGCTTTTAAAAAAAGACCATTGCTAGTTTTCATTTGTTGAGTGCCTAAAATGTGTCAGGCAGTATACTAGATACATTACTTGTTTTATTTAGTCTCTGTTACAACAAAGAGATTGTTATCCTAAGTTTGTGAGTGAAGTGCCTCGGAAGAAAACATTAAACTATTTGCCCAAGATTACATAGTTCATAAGTAGCAGATCCATAACTTGGATTCAGATCTGATCATTTGAAGGCGTTTATTTTGATAACTATTATGCTACAAGGCATAATATTTTATTGTTTTGGAGGGTGTATCTTTCTTCCTTTCTAAAGGCACAGACTACTTCGTATCTCTAATGCCAGACTCAGTAGCAGGCATCTAATAGGTCTTTCTTCTTATTGCATATAGCATGTCAAAGTACCAAGTCTCTATCTTTACATTTAGCCAGAGATATCTACTATCTGTGCACTGTGAGAATCAAATGAGAGGGCAGGCATTTTGAATGGTAGAAAGTGCTTTATTCTACGGATTTTGGGTTTTTATTATTGAAGGATAGGCATGCAGTGCCCCTGAGGCCATCAACCCACCCAAGTCTACGAAAGTTCCACACATTAGTCACTATATTTGGCTTTCCTGTGAATCTCCCCCACTTTTCTCTTGGATCAAATTAACTTTTGACAGATGTTTGGAAAATCATCTTATCCTGTAATTCATATTTATAAATCCTGCTGCTGCAGTGTGGTCCCCATTCTTTCTCTTCATTGAAGCCAGAGAATAATCTGGGAAAATGCCACATTTCCTGTTATGAATTTGGAGGCGCTTGTCTTCTTAGCACAATTTTTGAGCTTTTGAGAATTTTAATACTGGAAGATTGAAAGCCAAGCATGAGTCTTTGTATAGATGTTTTAGATTCCTGAGAAATAAACAGAAACAGAGCTTTAGATTCATCCTTGGCAGGCAAGTCACAAAGTTCAAAATTTCTGTTTAAAATTTTGAAAATGTGCTTTACCATTTTCTCTTGGGTTAGATTTGTAATGAGGGCATTCCTTTTATTTTTTTAATATTTTTTTAGTTGTCGATGGACCTTTATTTTATTTATTTATATGTGGTCCTGAGAATCAAACCCAGTGTGCCACACATGCTAGGCAAGTGCTCTACCACTGAGCCGCAACCCCAGCCCAGGAACTTTTTTTTTTTGTGCTGGGGATTGAACCCAGGGCCCTGTGCATGTGAGGCAAGCACTCTACCAACTAAGCTGTACCTCCAGCCCCAGTAATGAGGACATTCTTGACCATTTTTCCCCCTGATAAGTCAGTTTCAGTTTGGACTCTTTTTCTCCAAGCTGGGGACCTCCTTCCCCAGCCTTGCTGGTCTTCCCCAGTGCTGGTTAGCTTGCTATCACCGTTGCCTTCTTCCTCCTTCAGTTCTGCTGTTACAGTGGTGGTGGTTTGTATATACATTCTTTCTTCCCTTTAGTACCCAGGTTATGCCTCTCCCACTTTTATAGTCCTAGGATTT
Organism: Geosciurus inauris; assembly: GCA_004024805.1. Classification (NCBI taxonomy): domain Eukaryota; kingdom Metazoa; phylum Chordata; class Mammalia; order Rodentia; family Sciuridae; genus Geosciurus; species Geosciurus inauris. The sequence goes on along the minus strand of PVHX01011328.1, from coordinate 5,142 downwards.
AGTGTGGACTTTGCTTAGTGAATATTTTTCCCCAAGGATCACACTGTCCCTCTCTTTGCTGTATCACTTAAGGGTTGGCTGCTTTAGGGTGGTCATTCTCAGTCCTCCTGTCATGGAGTAGCATTGAAGACACTTGGTCCACTCTATTTGGGAGTGTGTGATTGTTTCTGAAGGGTACTTTAAAGCAGTGACTTGTGAACAAGAATCTCTTCATCCCTGTTGACTTAAATTAAAAAAAAAAAAGAAAGAAACTTAGTTTCAGGATCCATATACTTTTGCTTAATACTACTATTCTTAGCACCCACTGCTTTTCATTATTTTGAAAGGAAAACATGTCTGAAACTGGCCAAATTGTGGGAATGTACATATTCAGCTCAGTGTCTAAGAAGAGGTCTCATCTTCCCTTCTTAACAACTCAGCATCTGGGCTTCATCAGAACTCAAGGTGGAGGGTGTCCAAAGCCTGCTGATGCTTAACAGAGATACTTGAACATTTTCTCTCAGTTTGAACTTGGCTTACACTTTAAAGTGTATTAACGTCCATGAATATGTACACATAGGATCAGAGGCTGCCTGTTAATTCATCAGTTAGCTATTTTAGGAGTGATCATAAAAATAATACTATATTTTTAAAAAGTATATTTGCTGCATCTGAAGTGTCCAAATAGTAGGATGAGCCACTTTCTCTCCCTCGTCCATCATTATTTCTTGTTCTGTCCAATTAAGCAAAGAAGGGCCATGTGGAAGTTTTACTTAAGTTTGAAGAATAATATGGAGCGCCGTTGGGTCATGCTGGGGAGAACTTTCAGTGGAGCTCTTAAACTAGTGTCCTCAGGCTTCTGCTGGACCTTTTTCTTCTCATTAACGTATTTTAGCTGGATGTTGCTGATCCCTTCCAGGTCTGCATTTCTGGTCTAGATTAGCATATAGCTGGACTTGTGGCAGTTGCTTGGATATTTCAGAGACACATACATTCACATGGCCCCAGCTGAACTCAGTTCCCTTCCTCCTCTCAAAAGACCGCCTCCTGTTCTTCCCTAATTCAGTGAATAGCACCACTATCCAACCCTTTCTCAAGTTGGATCAGAGGAGTCATCTGGACTCTTTTTTGTCTTTGAAACACTACTGATGGTGGCTGCCAAATATCTACTTCTTCAGTGTTTTGACAATTCTAAAATGTTGATCATGTCCCTCTTTTCAAATGAAGTCATTAGCATTTGCCCTCCATTAATTCATGGCTTGCAAAGTATTACTTTGATCCAATTCCTTATTTCTAAATACCCCACCCTTAACATTTTCTTATGCTAAAATTTGTCCATGTCACTATTAACTTAGACCCATTTCCATAGAAAGATTTTCTTTTTCTGGGACATGTCTCCTAAATTCAATTTGGATACCCCTCTTTTATGCTGTCATAGCACGTGACATTACATTTATTTCCCTCATTACATTACATATTATATTCTGATTGTCTACTTGTTCATCTTTTTTTTTTTTCCCTGCCAAACTGCAGGAATTGTAAGCTCTATAAAGTCAGGGACAGTGTCTGTCTTCATCATAGTTTATCCCTAGTATTTATTTAACACACTGCCTGGCATAAAATGGTAGTAACTCAGTAAATATTTGTTGAATGATTGAATGAAGCTTCTGTAGCACTAGGTTATTGGAAGGTCTACTGGGATATGCTACTTGGTTATCATCATTTGTCTAGCTTGTTATTTGAAATTCTAGTTTTGTCTGTGGTTTCTGACCGTTTCCGCATACATACCTGCCGTTTCCAAATTATTATGCTTTAAATAGAACTCTTCATTTTTTTTTCTCCAGGCTTGCTTTCCTGTCCAGTTTTTCACATCTATGTTAACTATTATTTCATTTATTCAGCCCTCAAATTTTGTCATTTCTGATTGATTTTTTTCTTTTATCCATTCTGTTCAGTCAGCTACTAGACTCTCTTTGAGTTCTTCTTTGAAACAACTCTGGTATCCATGGCTGCTTTTCCATCTCCCTTGCCATAATCCAAGCTCAGACCAGCATCCCCAAAGAGCAGGATTACTACAGTAGCTTCCTGGCGGGCCTGTGCACTGTGGGCTCTTTATATATACTTTGTTTTGCTCACCACTGCCTGATTAATCTTGCTAATGCATACTTTTATTTTTTATTTCTTTGCTTAAAATCGTAAGTTCTCACTGTCTGTTGGATATGTCTAAATCTCTGACCTGATTTGCTTCTCTCCATCAGCTCAAGTTCAGTCCATGCATAGTACTTTTGCTTCTATCTCTGCTTCTCTCTCTTCATTACCATTGCTGTTGAGCTTTCAGTACATCTAGTACGTGTGGTTTTTATAATAGCCAGTTAACTGATATTTGGGCATTCTGCCTCCTCCAATTCATCATATTTGTCATTACCAAAGTAACCTTCCTTACATACAGCTATGATCATTACTCTACAGTGTCAGAAACGCCTCATGAGTCTTTGTTGCCCATAAGTTGTCTTCACTTTTAGCATGGTATTCAAGGCTGTCTGTGCGCTGGACTTCCCAATCTACTCATTCAGCTGTATCTCCTGCTACTCTCCAGGGTTCCAAATAATTTCCACATCACTGAAGGTGTACAGATCGGGCCACGATTTAATCTTCTCTGGATGCAGCTTATGTTTTCCCACTAGGCTTTGGCTAAAGGTGTTCAGTCTATGTGGGACTTCCTTCCCTGCCATTTAGCTTTTCAGAACTACTTAATCCATCCTGAATGCTGCCACCCCTGCAGACTTTGATGGTTTTGCTTTTACACTTAGACTCTTTACCACATCAGAACTCCTATAGCTTTTTTTTTTAAACTTATGACACCTTTGCATTATTTCCTTCACTTGGAACCTTACTTGGGTTGTGTACTTCACAAGGATGGTCAGTAGCAATTGCTTAACATCCTCTGTGTCATAGGTGTTTAGTAAACACTGAAATGGACAAGAGTATATATAATGCTGTTTGCTTCATAACTAGTTATCAAGCAATTGTTTCTATACAACTTTTATAGTTTTAATGAAATTAAGGACAGTCTTGTGAACAGCTTAAAACTCTCAAAATATGTAATAACCTGTTGGATAGGTGACCTATCCAATGGGCTAATACAGGGGTAAGCAAACTGTATAGTTTAGCATATGTTTTTGTATGACTTGCAAGTTAAGAGTGATTTTTACATTTTAAAAGAATTTGAGACAAAAAGCAAAGAACATATCACAGAGATGACATATGGCCTGCAAAGCCGAAAATGCTATCAGGCCCTTTATGGAAAAAGCTTGCTAGCCACTGGTCTAGAAATACACCTGGATTGCCTGGAATTGCTCCTGCTTGTTTGATAATGTAAAATTATCTCTTTTTCGGAACAGTTTAACAGGCGACCAGACTGGCGACTGTTCTCTTCCTTGAAACAGAATTGTTAGGACTGGCTTCAGAAGAATTTTGAGTGACATGTAAATCTTTTCTGAGCTCTTTGGCACTTGGCAGTATCTCACATAGATAACCAAGGACAAATGAGCCGTTTCTTTCCATTATATTCCTCCATCAGAGCTCTGTTAGGATTGCACATCTGGTGAAGTTAGATGTCATTTAGAACAAGGCTCTTAGCATATTTCAAGAATGTTAATTGCTAAGTGACAGCTGAAGCCAAAGGGCTTAATTATGTCCTTAAGTTGCCTTAAATGTACATGGACCTAGAATTTTAGAATTGGAAAAAGTCTGAGAGATCAAGTGGAACTGGTCATTAAGAACCTGGGCTGTGGAACCAGACTGAATGACTGTTCTTCTTAATCCTCTCTGTGTCTCAGTTTCCTCACCTTTAAAGTGGGGATAATAATAGTACCTACCTATTTCATGGGTTTTGTGAGCATCAAATATGTTAACATTTAACATAGTAACATTTAAACATTAATGTTAATATGAAACACAGTACTGCCTGGCATGCTATAAATGCTCATAAACACTCATTTTTTAATTATTGTTTTTCTTAGCTGTAGTTTCATTTTATAGTTAAACTGAGGACTAGAGGAGTAACTTTGGGAGGCTGATACAGGAGAATCGTGAGTTCAAAGCCATTCTCAGCAACGGTGAGGTGCTAAGCAACTAAATAAAACACAAAATAGGGCTGGGGATTTGGCTCAGTGTCTGAGTACCCCTGAGTTCAATCCCCAGTACCAAAAAACAAACAAACAAACAAGCAAACAAACAAACAAACCCGGGATTGTGGCTCTCAGTTGAATGCTTTCTGTTATCATGTGTTGCTTTTAGTTATATGTAAGTGGATGTGGATGATTTTCTTTCTTTTTTTAAATATTTTTTTTAGTTGTCAGTGGACTTTATTTATTTATATGCCGTGCTGAGGATTGAACCCAGTGTCCCACACATGCTAGGCAAGTGCTCTACCACTGAGCCACAACCCCAGCCTGGATGTGGATGATTATCTAATAGTTGGAAAAAAATGTTTGGCAACATTTTGCGTAAAATAAGAAAAGCAAAGTAGAACATCATTAATCATTTTTCTTGAGAAACTTGAATCTACTTCCAGTACCTTGTTTGCATTTTGTAGCTAATAATAGGATTGTCTCCTGTCTGCCCTCTTTTTCCTTATCTGTCCTCACAATATATAGATTATTTTATAGCCATCTCTTTTTATTGTATTGAATTTTATTTTATTCATGTAATAAATTGACCATTTTAAAGTTGACAATTCAGTGGCATGGAATACATTCACAGTGTTTTTTGAGCAGTACTTCTGTCAAGGAGTGCAACATCATCACCCAAAAGAGAATTTTGTACACATTAAATAACACTCTCCATTTTGCCCTTCTCCAAGCTCCTGGCAAATGGCCGTGCACTTTCCCTCTCTATGGATTTACCCAGCCTAGGTATTTCATATAAATGGAATCATACAGTATGTGATTATTTTGTGTCTAACCTCTTTGACCTAGCATGAATTTTTTTTTAATCTACATGTAGTATGTATCAGTACTTCATTCCTTTTTAGGGACTAATAATATTTTATTGTGTGTACATATAATACTTTTGTTTATCCATTCATCTGTTGATGCCTGTTTGGGTTGTTCTGCCTTTTGACTACTGTAGTAGTACTGCTATGAACATTGGTATACAAGC
>PVHX01011327.1:45137-64848 GCA_004024805.1 Geosciurus inauris | reverse complement strand
CAAGGCGTATCAGTAGAAGCCAATGAGCCAATAGCACAGGAGTAAGGACACTTCTTCTGGGAAGAGCCAGGTAGTAAATACTTTAGGACACACACGATCTCCATCTACTCTTCTGCTTTTATGGCCTATTGTCAAAGCTGTTCTGAGCTCACAGACGATATGCAAACAGTGAGCAGGCTGGATCTGGCCTGCAGGCTGTCCTTTGCTTACCCCGGAGATGTAATAACAGAAGAAACAATTCACAGAAGAAAATGAAAATTATTAATGCATGTATGAGGAGCTGCTTATCTTCCCTGATAGTCAGATAAACATAATTCAAAGCAAATGAGCACATTTCACGTGGTTCAGATGGGTAAAATTTTAAAAGACTGACAATATCAAGAGTTAGTGGAGGTAAGAGGCGACTTCAATTTGCACACACTGCTGGTAAGGGTGCAAAGTAATTCAGCCACTTTGGAGAGCATTTCATCAATAGCCAAACCAGAATTGGAATTGAAAATGCACGTTCACAAAGACTCCACAAGGCCACTCCTAGATCTATTATCTAGAGAGACCCGTGCATAATTGCAGCACTGTTTGTAATAGGGAAATAAATTGGAAACAACTTAAGTCTACACACACATACACACACACACACACACACACACACTCATATCAACACGGCTACATCTCAAAAACATAATGTTGAGTGAAACAGCAAGCCTAGTGCAATAACATTTACGAAAATGTTTAAAAACACGCTGCAAACAACACTATGAATTATTCATGGATATCTCTTTCTGTAGGTGTAAACAGGAGAACAGTGGACTGGAATAATATACCGAGCGCAGGAGGGGAAATCCACGTTAACCTGCAACAAGAGAATGTCCTAGGGGTGGGACAAGGCAGCCACCTTGAAATATTCTCTTATAAAAAACGTCAAGCAACTGTGACAAATATTAACTCTTGTCACTTTTAGGAGATGGACACAAAAGTGTTTGTGTTATGCTCTTTGTTCTTGCATTTTAATTTCCCGTGAAAGAAAAGACCAGATAAACCAGTTCTGGCTGCATATATAAAAATGTGGTTGAAGTTAAAAAAAAAAAAAAAAGTGGAGCCTGGTGTTGGGAAATTCTTATCACAGGATGGCCCTGGACCCTGATTCAGGTTGGCCATTTCCCCTCTGTGCTTCAATTTCCCCAGCCGCGGAGTAAGGGATGCAGTTTCAAAGCATAGGGATTGCTACCGAGTCCTCCCCAGCATGTGTTCAGCGGAATAGACTAGAACAGATTAGAAAACACAAGGGCGCATCACCTGCAGGGCTGGAGGAAGGGAAAGGAGAGCTTTTGATGCATGGGATGATGGTTGCAAGTGTCACTGCTGATTGACGTCAAACCATATGCTTAAAATTGGTCATAATGATAAACGTTATGCTGTGCACATTTGAGCACACACAAAAAAAGAAGCAGGAAGGCTGATTGTTATTTCACAAACCTTTAATGTTCACATAGTGGAGCAGTTCAAAACTCAAAGCTGGGTGGCAAGGAGGGCTGGGGGGCTGGAGAAAGGCCCTCAGTTTTTGCCCTACTTCCTGAGCTTTTATTACTGCTGTTTCACCTGCCTCTCCTGCTGGGATCTGGTCCCAGCCTGTCCCCCTCTAATCATCCCAATTTAAGGCCACCATTCTCTCCCCCATTTACCCAGGCAGTGGAATTGAAATCCTCTTCTCTGGAGGAACAGCACTCTGTTCTGAGCACAGCACATCAGTGGTAAGCGCTCATCATAACAATTATGGGCATTAGTCTGCCAAGCTCTAAGTAGCAAAAGAGGAGAGAGAGAAAAGAGAAAAAGGGAGAGAGGTAGCTGTGCATTATGCAATTTAAGTGGCACAGGATGTGGGTATGGCCTCCGTCTGGCCCCGGAAAGCAGAGATGCATTAATATAAATCAGAAGCCTGCTGCTGGGGCAGGCACAGCGGAGGGGCCGGTGGTGTGCGAGGGCACAGGGCTGCTCAGTCTCCACGCGCCACTTTGTCAGGGTCCAGCAGATAGAAAAATAAGCCTGGGGCTTTTAATGTGCAGTTTGGAAATTAGTTTCAATTAGTAGAGAGACATTTTAAATTTCGAGAAATATTCAGCCTTCACAGACTCCATTTAGCACGTAAAAGCCATTCTCAGCGTTAATAGAATGATAGCATATAAAACCAGAAGGGACCTTCGAGATCTTCCCCGCAGCCCTCTGGGACACCGAATGAGTTAGTCCTCCTGGCAGTTCTGCACAGAGGCGGGGCTGGGACTTAGAAGTCAGCCTCTGGGTTCCCAGTTAGCACCCCAACCTGCAGGGAGGGAGTTCTTGACGCATCAGCTGCATGTGTGTGCACACGCACACGTGTGTGCTTGTGGCGTGGACAGGAAGTAAGTGGCTAGGGATCTATGGCTACTGTAGAGATGACCCATCGAGTCAGTCCACACTGGCTGCACCCAGCGTGGTCTGAGAACCATTAAGAGCTGGATCTCCTTCCCCGGGGAGGAAGAGCTGAGGATCCCCCAACATGCTGTCCCTGGAGCTGCAAAATGAGGCCGATTCGACCTGCCTGGGGGACATAGGTTTTCATGAGAACATAAGTGGAAGAGTCCAGCACACAGTAGGCTCTTCACAGACCCTCCTCTCCACCGCAGAACTCTCCAAGGGCAGCCTTGGTGGCCACAGCAGGGCCGTGGCCCCTTCGCGCATCTGCAAGCAGCCGCAGTGGAAGAGCAGGGCGGGCTTGCTCATGGCCACATTGTTTCTTTTCCTCGCTGCCTGGGGGCAGCCACGCTTGTCTTTAATCAGCGTGCGGTAATTTAGTGCCCTTCACATCAGCGTGCCAGGAAGAATGAGCCATTAATTTTCCGGAGGTTCCAAGAAAATTCTTTTATTTGTTACACTACAAACACATTGAGGCGCTGCCCTGGGGGCGGGGGCAGCTCTGCTAACTCTCTTGTTTACCACGAGCGGCTTGGTAAAAATTAACCGCTGCGGTCAAGGTTATCTTTCCTCTTGGTGGCGGGACTGATGGACTTAAGTGAGATTAGGGGAACAGAGTGCAAACATGTTTACAACCAGGATTTCCATCAGGAATCTGCTTTAACTGTACATCGATGGGACGGGGATTGTGCAATGCTCAGCTTGGGAATCCTGTAGGTAAATAAAAAACAAGACTCCGTGTGGGTTTGGGTTTTGCTGTGATCCCCCCGCCCCCACATCTGATCTGTTGTAGGCATTTTCCCACAGAAGCTTCTGGTAAAAGCTGCCTGTCATTCTTGCAGCCTGTCCCTCCTCCTCTGATGACCACTCCTTGTGGACAGTCCACACTCCCGCCTCAGAGGCACATCAGGTGACCTTGCCTCAGTGGCTGGTGGGGTTACCATGTCAGTGAGAGTCACCAGTGCCTAAAAGTTCCTTTGCTCCTTAGGAGGAATTTCTGCCTCCTGCCCCTCACCTGTTCTGTGTGTCTCCCTGGAGATCCCTTGGAGAGTCCCTCCACTTCAGGGGCTGGGGGATGAAGTCACTGCCTAACTTTCAGGCTGCTGCCTGGGTCCAGAAGTGACTAATCCAAGAATGTGGGGAAGGGCAGGGAGGCCAAGGCCCATCCTCAGCAAGAAGGCACGTGGTGCTGGGCCTGCGTGCCACCAGAATGGTCATCACTGAAACACCTCCCTGTTACCAGAGGTGGCTGTCAGATGGACAGCCTCTGCTGGTGACTCCCTGGACAGCAGGAGGCCTGGGAAAGGACTAGGAGCAAGCCACGCTCTGTGTTTCGTGATGATTAACTAGACGTTGAGCTTCAGCAGTGGCGTCCTCAGGGAGCTTAGCACTCAGCTCTGCAGTCCCCAAGACTCACAGGGGCTCCTCTTGCATTGTTTGACTGATGCTGATTCTTCTCTGAAGACACAACAGGAAGGTGGGCAAACCTGCAGGAAGGAGGCTCCCACCTCCTGGTGGGGTAGAGGAGGGCTCCTGGCTGGGGCACTCCTCCCAGTGGGCCAAGGGCCTGCACAGGGGGCACCAGGCCCCCTGAATTCCTGGATCCCACTCCAGGCTCCAGAGAGAGCCACGTTAGCATAACCTCACTCCGCTGTAGAAAGCACAGGACGTGTGGCCTTTCATTAATCCAGCAAAAGACAATCTCAGGGAAAGCTAAGAGGAAACGAGGACAGATGATGCAACCAGACTGCCCCTTTCCAGGACTCGTCACAGAGTGCTGGCCTGCACCTGGCAGCATCCCTGCACCTCAGGGGACATGGCTCAGCAAACCTTCACTGGTACCCTTCTCCCGAGCTAGATGCCAGGGCTCTGAGGTCGAGATGTGGGGTGGACAGCCCTGAGGGGCGCAGGGTGCCCCAGGAGTAGGTGAGGGGACAGGGAGGATGGCATTCAGCAGACAGCAGGGAGGGAGAAGGCAGCGCAGGCGAGGGGCCAGGGGCTGGAGGTCCGGTGGGGTGCTGTGGGCCAGACCACGGCTTCTGGAACCACCCTTCTGTTTCCTGCTGCTTCTGTCAGTTCGTGTCCTTGCTCATCATTGAGCACCAAGCAGCTACCGCAGGTCTGCTCCAGTGCTGGGGACAGTAACAGGCACTGGCCCTGCCTAAGCAGAGTACCTGGCTTGTGCGGGCCGGGTTCAGTGAACGTGACCCCTTCCTTCACTTTTGGAGCCATCGACAGGCTGAGTCCTTCTCAGTCCCTCTCCTGCTGCCCTCTTTCCTGTTTAAGGACCCCTGGGGTCACACTGAGATCCCTTTGGTAACAGGAATAATCCCTCGGTCCTATTCTGATTAGCAACTCTAACCCCATTTCCACTGTAACAACCTCTTAACAGGTATGTTCCAAATTCACTGGCCCCAGGCATTCAGGTGCAGACATCTTTTGAGGGGATATTATTCTACCCACAATGGCTTCCTGAGGGGGTGGCATCTAGACTGAGTCTTGAAGTGTGGCAGGAGCTCAGTGGAGCCCCGGAAGGTGGCATTGGGTCCCAGAGGAGCAGATCTCTTTGGTATCTCCTTGGAAAGTCAGGAAGGGACCTGAGATTGGAATTGAGCCATCATTTGAAAAGGAGACAAGACTTGGCAGAGATCAGCAGAGGGCATAGTATTAAGGAAAGGGTGGGTTCGCATGTGGGAAGGTGACCACCATGCCTAGGAGTCCCCGTAGCTCCTGCTCCCGCTGGGAACAATGTAGGCAAGTCTTTTGTAGCAGGCTTCAGGGACTCAGAGAGCTCATTGTTATTCTGTATTTGGGAGCCAGAGAGGCTGCTGGGGAAGCCGGCCAGACGTAGAGCTGATGGAGACCATGCATGTAATAAAGCCGGCTAGGCTGGTCCAAAGGCACGTACTGTACTCTGAAGCCATTTTAAATTTTGCCAAAACCCCAGGGTTCGATCCAGAAAGAAGACCTCGAGTTAGGGATGCGGTAGGGGCGGGGCAGGGCAGTGGGCAATGTAATTGTTTCATAACATACTAAGTTAATTTATTTGTTTTGACTTGCGCATTTTAAATAGGGTTTCATCATTTACTGTGTTTTCCATCTGATCCTGTTACATGGGTAGGAGACCTTGTATTTGTTTACTCAGGGGAGGCTTCCCATCTCCAAAGTCCCGTCCGGTCCTGGGCCGGGAGGCAGTATTTTGATAGCTAGTGCTCTCTGCACCTTCTCCATTTCCACTCCCCACTTGTTGATTTGAAGCCCCGCCACAAGCTTTTCCTCCTTGACTTCCACGCCGCAGCAAATTCAGGCAGGAACGTGGACCCATCGCCTCCTACGCCGCCACCACGGCCCTGCAGCCAGTCTCTAGCGGCTGCTGACCCAACTGGCTCTCAGCATGGAGAGTGGGGCAGAGGCCCCAGGGGTGCTGCACAGGAGGCCAGGAGGCAGTAGGGAAAGCCCAGTGCCCTGGACAGCAGCACCAAGCCTCATCCTGGCCCTTTGGGAGCCTGCTAGGGCCACCCTCCTTCCTCTCCCTTCCGGGGCATCTCTAGGGCTTGGTTCAGGAAGAAAGCCAGCAGCCTGACAGCTCACCACCCTGTCAGTAGCCAGAGTTGCCCAAACACCCCTGCTAGAGACCAGGAGACTGGGCCTCAGAGAGAAGGTCGCTGGCTGGCCCTTTCATGGTAAGTCCTCAGTGGAGTCCCTTCTGCACCCAAACAGGAGCACTCAAGCCACAGCTCCCCCTGCGCCCTGGCTCCAGTGCGGGAGCACATTTTTAAACACCCTGACCAGACCACCATGGCCCCAGGTTGAAGCCTTTGTCCTCCGCACCTCTGCCCACCTTCCTCTGCCCTCTGCCTGCTGTTCAGACCCTCATGCAGCGCCTGTCCTCTTATGCCCAGTCTGCCCACTCTCCAACGTCCCTCCTCTGCCCTGGGGTCTTTCCTTCTTCTCTAAGACTCTGAGCTGCCACCTTGCCCTTCTCTGAACGTCTTTCACCCCTGTGCCTGGGGACCATTCTCAGCCTTGTCCTTGCTCTGTGAAGGACAGTGGCCACATTCAGCAACTATCGCCTATTGCTGTGTTCATCTGTCCCGTGGAAAGTGACAGTCTTGTGTTGCTCCTGTGCTTATGTCAGATCCCGGCCTGGCCCAGGCTACAGAATGAACACTGCCGGATGCTTCTGGAACAGAGCTACCTCTGAGCCTCCGACTCCTCATCAGCAGGCGGGGCCGGGAGCCATTCAGACCAGAAGGGTTAGGTGAAGCTCAGCGCTGCTAAAGTAATGAGAGTGAATTTGTAAACCTTAAGTTATCCAAACAAAATGATCCTTTCCAAATGAAAACCAAAGGCAGACCTGTGAGAATCCACAATTAAAATTCAGAGAGATACTCATGTGATTTCAGGAGGGGCCGTGGAGTAGAGCTGCAGATAAGCTCAATTTGGAGTCATTGTAATCATGACACAACCGCCATTAAAATAAAGTGCAGAACCTTCAACTAGCTGAAAAAAATCCCATTTTCTAACGGCGAGCAGCAAAGAAAAACAGGGTGAGAGTTAGAGAGAAAATAATGGAATAAAACAGCTGAAATAAATCTGATTCTAGCAGTGATTACAGGGCTAGTCAGTCTGTTGCATAATTAAAGAGAGTTGTTCATACTGGACTTTTAAAAAGAGGGTTCCCATAATAAATTGTTTGCAGGAGATGTGCTTAAAATAAAAGGATGCCTAAAGTTGGAAAATAAAGAGACAAAAACACATATTGCAGGCATATAGGGTCAAAATAAATCTAAGGTAACAATTTTTTCTTGAAGTCTTCCAAAAGAGACTTTAAAGTTGAAAACATCATGTGAGTCAAAAAAGATATTCTGCAGTGGGGACAGAGGACAATTACTATAACAATGCCACAGAGCCAACGCTGGGTGTCTAGCTGAGCAGATGGCATCAGATGGGACCCCTGCTGGCAGCAACTATGAATTAGGGCCAGCTACGAAGATCCTCCGTCAGTCGCCCGGCTGCCCAACCAGGAAGGGAGAGCAAGAGGGTGAGCCAGGAAGCCTTCTGCATGGCGACCTGCCCAGAGACAGCCGGCTCTCCCAAGGAGGGGCTCCCGGTCCACTGCCCACAGGAACACGGCCATGGGCAGAGCCAAGTCCCCTGGTTCAGAATTCAAGGCTACCAGAAGCTGGACACTGTTTTGCTCACCTTCCTTCCAGTATAATTTTACTTGCAATAAAGTACTCTGTTTAAGGGTAAATAATCTGATGACTTCTGAGAAGGGTGTGTTTGCGTAAGCTGCATCTCCGTGGTGATAGAACGTTTTTCTACCATGGTCCGCATTCCTCGCTTCTGTGAGGCTGACCCTCCCCATCACCTGGCCCCTGGTCACCTGGCCCCCCCGTCACCTGGCCTTTGCTGATCTGCTTTTGTTCTCCAGAGCTTGGACTTTTCTAGAACATCTGTGATTGGAATCACGAAGTGTATGGTGTCTTCTGCCTGGGTTTGCACACCTTGGGCACAGCCTCTGCACATCATGCCGTCCCCCATGTGAGAACCCCATCCCTCTTCACCACAGTGATGTCTGAGGATTGTGTGGATCGACCATGCTTTATTTCACAGCGTGTGCGCAGAAATTTGGGTTGCTTTTGGGTTTTGCTGGCCGTGAAGAGGTTGCTGGGAAGGGTCACGAGTACCTCTGTGTGGGAACACGTCTCCTCCTAGGTGAAAACCTAGGAGTGGAATTTAGGGGCTGTGTGAGAAATGCATGCTTAATGTTCAGAGAAAGAACCAACCCTTCTTCCAAAGTGCCCGCGGGGAGCAGGAGTTCTGGCTGCTCTGCACTCAGGCTCGTCAATCTCACTTGGGCCCCTCCTGCGGGCATGTAGTGGAAGTTCACTGTGGTCTCATTTTGGCTTTCTTAATTGATCGTGGTTTTTAGCAGCTTTTCAAGTACTTGTTGGCCATCCATATGTCTTCTTTTGTGAAGGGTACTTTCAAACGTTTCGTCTATTTTTTATTTTGCCCAATGAGATGGTTTGTCCAATAACTGGATTCTAAGGATTGCTTGTGCAATCCGGAGGCAAGTCTGCTCTCAAATATGTGCTTTGCAATGACCATGAAACTTAGTTGTTTTTTTATTATTATTATTATTATTATTATTATTATTATTATTATTATTATTATTATTATTATATGTGTGTGGCGCCGGGGATTGAACCCAGGGCCTGTGCATGTGAGGCGAGCACTGAACCAACTGAGCTGTGTCCCAGCCTGTTTATTATTATTATTTTCTTTCTACAATTTCTTTCCTACTTAAGAAAACTTTTCCTTTTTTGAATCTATTTTTTACTGGTTCTTTTTAGTTTTCTGTGACATTATTACAAAATCATGGAATATAATTTGCTCTAATTCTGTCCCCAGGACTTCTCTTTCCCTTCCCCTCCTCCCAACTCATGTTCCCTTCCCTTTACTCTGCTGATCTTTCTGCTACTTACTTACAGTTTTTTTTTTTAACTCATGTCTCGTGGATGTACACGATGGTGATATTCACTATGGTACATTCATATGTGTACATAGGAAAGTGAGGTCAGATTTATTCCACTGACTTTCCCTGTCCCATCCCCCCTTCTTTTCATTCCCCTTTGTCTACTCCTCTGATCTTACTTATGTTCTTTTTAAAAAAACTAATCCTCCCTCTCTAATTTTGGATTAGCTTCTGCATATCAGACAAAATATTCAACCTGTAACTTTTTGGGACTGCCTTATTTCCCTTAGCATGATAGTTTCCAGTTCCATCCATTCACCAGAAAATGACATAATTTCATTCTTTATGGCTGAGTAATATTCCATTGAGTATATGTTCCACATTTTATTTATTCATCCACCTGCTGATGAACACCTAGGTTGGTTCCATAGCTTGGCTATTTTGAATTGAGCTGCTATAAACACTGATATGGACTCATAATGGTAGTATGCACATTTTAAAATCCTTTGGATATATACCAAGGAAAGGGATAGCTGGGTCAAATAGTGGTTCCATTCCTAGCTTTCTGAGGAATCTCCATACTGCTTTCCAGCGTGGTTGCACCAATTTGCAGTCCCACCAGCAATGTATGAGTGTACCTTCCTCCCCACACCCTCGCCAACATTTATTGTTACTTATATTCTTGATAATTGCCATTCTGGTTGGAATAAGATGGAATCTCAGTGTAGTTTTAATTTGCATTTCTCTAATTGCTAGAGATGTTGAGAATATTTTCATATATTTGTTGACATTTCATATTTCTTCTTCTGTGAAGTGTCTGTGCAGTTCCTTTGCCCATTTATTGAGTGGGTTATTTGGGTTTGTGGTGTTAAACTTTTTGAGTTCTTTCTACATCCTAGAGATTAATGCTCTATCTAAGGTGCAGGTGGCAAAGATCTCCTTCCATTCTGCAGGCTCTCTTCAAGCTCATAATTGTTTTGTTTGCTGTGAGGAAGCTTTTTAATTTGATGCCATCCCATTTATTGATTCTTGATTTTACTCCTTGCACTTTAGGAGCCTTGCTAAAGAAGTCAGTTCCTGAGCCAACATGTTGGGCCTATATTTTCTTCTAGTATGTGCAGGGATTCTGGTCTAATTCCTTTGATCCACTTTGAGTTGAGTTTTGTGCAGGGTGAGAGATAGGGGTTCAATTTTATTCTACTACATGTGGATTTCCAGTTTTCCCAGCAACATTTAAGAGGCTGTCTTTTCTCCAATGTATGTTTTCGGCACCTTTGTCTAGTATGAGATAACTATTTATGTAGGTTTGCTTCTGTGTCTTCTATTCTGTTCCATTGGTCTTGCCAGTTTTGGTGCCAGTACCATGCTGTTTTTGTTACTACAGCTCTGTAGTATAATTTGAGGTCCAGTGTTATGATGCCTCCTGCTTTGCTTTTCTCATTAAGGATTGCTTTGGCTATTCTGGGTTTCTTATTTTCCGAATGAGTTTCATGACTGCTCTTTCTATTTCTCTGAAGAATTTCATTGGAATTTTTATGGGAATTGCTTTGCATTTGTATAGCACTTTTGGTAGTATGGCCATTTTCACAATATTAATTCTGCCTATCCAAGAACATGGGAGGTCTTTCCATCTTCTAAGGTCTTCTTCAATTTCTTTCTTTAGTGTTCTGTAACTTTCATTGTCAAGTCCTTCACCTCTTTTGTTACATTCCCAAGAATTTTTTTTTTGAGGCTGTTGTAAATGGGATAGCTTTCCTAATTTCCTTTTCAGCAGATTCAACATTGGAATATAGGAATGCAATTAATATATGGATGTTGATTTTGTGTCCTGCTACATTGCTGAATTCATTTCTGAGCTCTAGAAGTCTTCTGGTGGAGATTTTTGTGTTGTTAATGAACAGATAACTTGAACTTTTTTTCCTATTTGTATTTCTTTAATTTTCTTCTCTTTCCTGATTGCTTCAGGTACAGTTTCAAGGATTGTGTTGAATAGGAGTTGTGAGAGTGGATATACTTGTTCCTGTTTTTAGAATAAATGCTTTGAGGTTTTCTTGATTCAGAAGAATGTTGGCATTGGTTTGTCACATATAGCCTTTCTAGTGTTGAGGGAGGTTCCTTCTATCACCAGTTTTCTAATGTTTTAAACATAAATGGACACTCTTTGTCAAATGCTTTATCTGTATTGAGATAACCAGGTGATTCTTGTCTTTAAGTCTCTCATTGTGGTGGATTATATTTATTGATTTTTGTATGTTGAACCAATCTTGCATCCCTGGGATGAACCCCACTTGATCGTGGTGGTTTTTTATTTGTTTTTTTTATGCAGTTTGACAATATTTCGTTAAGAATTTTTGCATCTATGTTCATCAGAGTTATTGTTAATTTTGTTCCTTTGCTCTATATGCCTGTATGTACAACCAAAACCTATCTTGATTACTGTGGCTTTACAGTAAACTTTGAAATTGGGTATTTTTCATTTTTTCCAACTCTGTTCTTTTAAAAATCATTTTGGCTATTCTAGAGCCTTTGTATTTCCACTCAAATTTTAGCATCAGGGTGAGAATTTTTGTTACAAAGGGCTTGCTGAAAATTTGAAAAATATGCCATTGAATCTATACATCTATTTGGAGAAAACTTCCATCCTACAAATGTTTAGTCTTATAATCTATGAACATGGTATGACTCCATTAATTTAGGTTTGCTTTAATTTATCTTACCAGTGTTGTGAAGTTTCTCTTGTTCATTTTATTTCCAAGTATTTCTTAATGCTTTTGTGAATAAAATGGTTTTTTAACTTTATCTTCATATTGTTCATTGATGGTACATAGAGATACAATTACTTTTTGGTAGGCTGTGCTAATATCATAGGACCTTACTAAACTTATTAGTTCTAGTAGAAATTTTTCTGGAATTGTAGAATTACTAGAATTAACATTCCACACAAGATATTGAGCTAGCTGAGAATAAAGACAGTTTTGTTTCTTTTTGCCCCAAATTGTATTTATTTAATTCTCTTTTCTAATTTCATTCACTAAATCCTCCAGTATGATAATGAAAGAAAGTGGTAACAGCAGACACCTTGATTTCTTCCGAACCTTAGAGGGGAAATATTCAGTTTTTCACCATAAGCTGTAAGTTTTATATTGATGTACTTAATCAGTTTGAAAAAGTTTTATTCTATTCCTAGCTCATCAAAACTATTATCATGAATGAGCATTAGGTTTCATCAAGTGATTTTTATTACATCTATTGAGGAGGTCATTTTCTTCCATTTATTATCTCAATATGCTGTATTACATCAATTGAATTTTGGATGTAAAACCATTTTTTTTATTTCTGGGATAAACTCTACTTGCTTAGCACATAGATCATTTTCATTTGTTCCTAGAAATTGTTTGCGAATATTTTGTGAAGGGGCAACTGCTGGGAGATAATTGTCCGCACCTGTATTTTTTTGTGATGTCTGTCTGTCAGTCTTTGATATCAGGGGAACATTTTCTTTACCAATTGAATTGGAAACCATTTTATACATCTCTATGTTCTGAAAGATTTAGGGAAGGATTGAAGATTAAGTTCTATTTAAATATTTTATAAATTCACCAGTGAGGCCATCCTGTCCTGGGCTCTATCTGGGGGATGATTTTTTACCTTGCTAATTCAATGTCTTAGTATACAGCTATTGAGATATTCTTTTCCCCTTTTATCGTTTAGTTTTGATATTTTACACTTTTTCTAGGAATTTGTCCATTTCATCTAAAATGTTTAATCTCTGACACAAGATTATTCCTAATATTTTCTTGTAATATTTCTACTTTTTAGAGATCTGCAATGATATCCCCTCTTTTATTCCTGGTTTTGTTACATCTTTTGTTATTTCTAATGTAAGATTTTAAAGGAAAAAATTTCCTTTATACATTGCATTAGCTAAATGTTTCCTTTAAACATCATTTTAGCTAAATACACTTTACAGTCATGTTTTCAGGTTGTTTGATACACTTTTAAATTCTTTTTAAAATTTCTTCATTGAACTATGGGTTATTTAGAATTATGAGGTTTAATTCCCAAGTATTTGAGTATTTTGTCTTATTTCTTCCTGTTGTTGATTTCTAATTTAACTCTGTTTCAGTCAAATGTGATACTTTATATTATTTCAATTGTTTTAAATTTATAGAGCATTTTCCCAATGCCTAGCACCTGACCCATCTTGAAGAACATTGCAATTGTGCTTGAAATCAAGGTCTATCTTGCTGTTTTGGGGTGGTTTGTTCTGTATGTGTTAGTTAGGTCAAGTTGCTTGATAATGTTTTTCAAGTCTTATGTAGCCTCCAAATTTTCTGTTTACTTGTTCTATAATTTACTGAGAGCTTATTTATAACAATTATATCAAATTCAAGTATAATTGTTGAGATGTCTATTACTCTCAATTCTGCCAGTCTTTGCTTCATTATTGTAAGGCTCTGTTTTTAGGTGCATGTCTTTCTTCCTGGTGTATTGACTACTCTTATCATTGTGAAATTTCTCTTTCTCTAGAGCCTTAAAATCTATTTTGTCTGAGAGTCTGTTTTGATAGGCTGAGATTATTGTGGCCACTCCAGTGCTCTTAAAGTTACTGTTCACAAGGTATTTCTTTTTCCATCCACTTATGTTCAATTTATTTGGGTCTTTATATTTGAAGTGGGTGTTTTATAGTCAGCATTACTTAGATTTTCTTTTTTATCCAGTTTAACAATCCCCACCTTTCAATTGCAGCAGTTGGCCCATTCACATTTTATACAATTATCAGTATGATTTGGTTTATATCTGCTATTTTACAGTTCGTATTATTAAAGGTTGTTTTATTATTCAGTTCTTCTTTTCCTGACTCCTATTTTATAAGAAATTTTTCAGTAGTACCATATTTATTCTTCTTTGATTTTTCGAATACATTTTCCTTAGTGGTTACTCTATCTCCAACAAGATCTTTAACTTATCTCAGTGTACTTCAGATAAATAATAATACAATTCTAGCAAAATATAGTAACCTTATTGCAAAATAGCTCCCTTTCCTTGCCTTTCATTTGTGCTATTATTTTCAAATATATCATATGCATACATTTTATTAATAGAGTTTTAAGCATAGCTTTAAACTTTGCATAGTTTTAAGCAAAGCTTCACATAGCTTTATGGTGGTTTTGGTATTACATTATACACACAATTTATCACAGTCATCATTTTACTAGTTCGAGTGAAGTTTGGAAAAGTTAGATCTCTCTATATCCCTTTTGCACTTTCTTATTTGTAATGATTGTAACTATTTATTCTGCACATTGAGCACCACATAAGAAAATTATAAATTTTGCTCCACTTGTCAAATACAATTTAGATAACTCAAGAGGAGGAGGCAGGTCTATTGTGTTTACTTATGTTTTTTCTTTCTTTTTGTTATTTTTTCCCCTTTTTGGATAGTGCAGGACTCCTTGAACCACTTCCTTTGTGTTTATAGAACTTCCTTTAGCAATTCTGTAGAGTACAGCAGGGAACAAACTCTGAGTTTTTCTTCATTTTGGAATGCTCTGATTCCCTCTTCACTTACTGAAGGAGGTATTTCTCTGGATAGGGATTCTGGGGATGGACACTGCTTTCTGCAGCCCTTTTGATAGCAACATTAAGCCATTCATGAGGGTAGGGTTCTCATGAGCTCAACCACAATGTCCCTCCTCCGAAAAGTTTTGCATTGGTGATTAAGTTTATAACATGTATAGTTCAGGGGAACTATTCAGATCATAACACTTTCAATTTTTTATTTTTTAAGCATAATTGTTGAATAATTTTTATTTTTGTTGCTTTTAAAATCCTCATACTTCTAAAATTCTAAACTCTATGAGATTTTTATTGTAGCATCACTTGTCTTTTCCCATTAAAGTTGTTATTTTCTTGTTTCTTAGTATGATGAGTGAGTTTTTAAAAATTTCATTGAAAAGTCAATGTTTTGTATATTATGTTATAAAACCTCTGAATCATACTTGAACTTGTCGTATCAGTTGCTCCCGTGCAGGGGCAAGGGCACCGCCTCAATATGGTCAGGCATGAGCAAAGGCCCAATTTTCCCTCAGCCTCCATGGACAGAAGGGACAAAAGGGACTCCTCACTGCTATTGGGCAGGGCAGGAGTTCAGCCTCCCTGTTTGGCTGGAAAGGACAGGGGTGCTTCATGAGTGCTTTTCATGTCACTGCCATGACCCCATGAAGATGACCTTGCCATCCTGATCCCACCTGAGTGGGGATGAGGAGGGGAAAGTCATGGATGGTAGGTGAGGACAGAAATTCAGGTTCTCTGAGAGGCAGTTGGGGTGTGGCGCCTCAGGACAGGCTGGAGGGTGGAGGTCCTGACTTCTCGCTCAGCCTTCTTTGACGCCAGGCCACTAGAGAGCTGACTTCTGTGCTCTATGACAGCCTCCCACGGGCAGAAATCTATTGTGCCTCCAGTCTTTGGTGGCAAAGGTGGAGTTGGGGCTGCAGGTTTTTCTACAGGTTTGGCCGCTGTGAAGAGGTTCTTGCCTAAAAGATTTCTGTGTTGCTAGATTGCCCCTTTCCTCATCCTTTGGCTAGAAAAAGTAGACTTTTACTAGGGATTTTTTAAATTGTCTGTTTGAACACATTGGCATTTCTAGGTTGCCAGTTTCCTAAGTGCCAATTATGGGGCTCTGACTTCAAATTGCTCTCAAATCCTTGGCTGATTCCCAACTGTGCAGGTGTGGAGTTACAACGCTGAAGAATCCAATGGAAAACAACATCCAGAAGGTTGAAACTGCTAAACAGAGATTTCAGCAGCTTCCCAGTGCTGGAGATACAGAATTTAAAAATCAGAATCCACAAGGAAGAGGTCCTCCAGAAATATTTTAGAATTTTCATTAAAAACACAAAAGTATCATATCTTAGCACCACAGCCTACACTGTAAGACTGACCTGCTCTGACAGAGCTTAAAAACCAAGCACCCACAGGATTCAGGCGATCTGCCAGTTATTGAACTCAACATTTTTCACAGATACAGAAACATAAGTCTGTATGATTTATCACCCATGATGTCCAGCATAAAATAAATAGACATACAAGATATGAAAACTACAATCAAGAAAAAAATAATTTGGTCTTAATAAAATCCATTGTATAGCAATCCAGATCTTTGAATTAGCAGATGATTACTTTAAAATATCTATGATAATGTATTATATAATCTAGAGGAAAGGATGACTATAGTAGGTGAAGAGATGAGGAGTTTTAGGAAGCTATGGAAATCATTTAAAAAGTGCTAAAGGTAAATAAGTAGCTGAAATCAAATATTCATTGGATAGGATTAACTTTATATTGAATATATCATAGACAGAAAATAATCAATGAAAATGCAGTTATGTCAAAATAATTTTCCAAACTAAATGAGAAAGAGAACAAATAAATAAATAAAAGAAGGCATAAACAATGAACGGATGCCCAACAACCTATGGTACACATCTAAGCAGTCTAGTGCATGTAGAGCTGGAATTTAAGAAGGAAATAAGACACATAAAGCAAAAAACAAAAACCCAAAACCAATTAGGAAATAGTTTACCAGAAGTTTTCCAAATTTCTTTTTTTAAAAAGAAGACGACAGAGCTGGGTATTGTGGTGCACATCTGTAATCCCAGTGGCTTGTGAGGCCAAGGCAGGAGGATCACAAATTCAAAGCCAACCTCAGCAACTTAGTAAAGCCCTTAGTAACTTAGTGAGATGCTGTCTCAAAATCAAAAGGGCAAGGGATGTGGTTCAGTGGTTAGGCATCTCTGGGTTCAATTCCTGGTACCAAAAATAAATAAATAAATAGATAGATAGATAGATAGATAGATAGATAGATAGATAGCAAGGGAAACATCTTCTACATGCTGAAAGAATCAAAAATTGCCAACATGGAATATCCTTAATAATAAGATAAAAACATTCTCATTAAATGAAAGTTGAACTGAACTAAATTCATTCAAAAGACAGTGTACTTTTCTCCATACACAAATTAACTACACTCAAATTTCAGCTATACTTTAATATAAAGAATAGAAGAGACAAAAACTGAATGATTAGGCCCCCCAGTAGGAAACAGTTGGGGTGGGCCCTCAGGTTCCACTCATGGACTTCTTCTCCTACAGCAAAAACAGAGAGAATAAGTACAAATACCACACATGTGAGAGATTCTCAATCTAGTTTACACTAGGACACCTTTGCAAGAGAAGCCCATGCCCTGAAAAAGCCCACACATGAGTGGATGAGAAATCCATTCCAACAGGTGCACAAAATCCAACACAGAAATGCAAGATATATGAACAAAAGAGGTACCACAATACCTCCTAAAGTTCATAGTTCACCAGTACCTGACTCCAAAGATATTAAGTAGATGAAATGTCAGATGAAGAATTCAAAAGAATGATTATTTAAATGATCAATGAGTTCCAAGAGAGCAAAGAAAAAATAATGAATTAAGGAAGGAAATACAGGATATGAACGAAAAATCCAAAAATGAGACAGAGATATTGGAAAAGAACCAAACAGAAATCTGAAAATGAAAGACACAACAAATTTTTTAAATGTTCCATCAAAAGTCTCCATAATAGAGTAGACCATGCTGAAGACAGAATCTCCGAGCTAGAATACAAAGTGGCCAACCTTGAACATTTAGACAGTATTTAAGAGAAGAAAAATAAGTAACCATGACCACAGTTGGAGGAGAATATTAAGAGATAAAATTAAAGAATTGCTGGAATTAAAGAGGGTTGTGAGATGCAAGCTAATGGAATGCATAACTTCTTCAGGGAAATAATAACAGAAAAATTTCAAAACCTTGAGAATGAGATAAACATGCAGGATTAGACTGCATTCAGAACCCTGAATAGACAAAATAAAAAAGAACACCTCTGTACACATTATAATTAAAATACCTAACATACATAACACAGATAGAATTTTTTTAATAAGCCTCAAGAGAAAAATGTCAGGGCACATATAGAGGCAAGCAAATAGAAATCATTTCTGATCTCTTAGCACAAACTCTAAAATCCAGGAGGGATTGGAATGATGTGTGTTCCAAGTCCTGAAAGAAAATAAATGTCAACCAACATTGCTATATACAGCAAAACTAACCTACAAAATTGGAAGGGAAATAAAAATCTAACAGGATAACCAGAAACTAAAATAATTTGACTATGAAGCTGACACTACACAACTTACTTAAAGAAATATTCTACAGGGAAGAAATCAAAAACAAATTCCAGATCCACAAATGAACAAATCTCATTGGAAGAGTGGCTAAACAAATGAGAAACAGGACTAAATTAAGCATTAGAAATAAATCAAAATGGTAGGAATTAATAAACATCTTTCTTTAATAATATTAAATGTAAATGGTCTAAACTTTCCAATTAAGAGACATGGGCTGGCAGAATGGAATGCAAAGCAATATCCAACTACATGCTACTTGCAAGAGACTCACTTTACTGGATAAAACAGCCACAGGCTGAAAGTGAAAGGATGGCTATTGATATACTATGTAAATGGAGCCCCCAAACAAGCAAGAGTAGCTACTCTCATATACAGCAAAGTAGAATTCAAGCCAAAAATTTCAGAAGAAACAAAGAAGGTCACTTTGTATTTGCAAAGGGAACAATCCAACAAGAAGATATAATGAGAGTAAATATTTATGCCCCAAACATAGGTGTACCTAATTTCATAAAAGATAAAGTACTCAAATAAAAGCCTCAGATAGACCCTAGTATGATAATGTTGGGTGATTTCAACACACCTCTCTCACCAATAGATAAGTTATCCAGATATAACCTCACTAAAGACTCTTTGGATCTAAAAAATCTTATGCATTGAATGGACTTAATAGACTTCTATAGAAAATTTCATCCAATAACAGCTGAATATACTTTCTTCCAAGCGGTTTGTGAAATCTTCAAAATAGAACATAGTTTAGGCTACAAAGCAGCTCTTAGCAAGTACAAAATGATCAATATAATTCCCTGTATCTTACCAGATCATAATGGAATGAAATTAGAAATCAACACAGAAAAAAACAAAGACACTATATAAACACATGGAGGTTGATCAATACACTTTTGAATGATGAATGGTGATAGAAAACATCAAGGAAGAAATTTTTAAATTCTTCAAATCAAATGGAAATAGAATAGAACCTCTGGGATACTATGAAGCCAATTCTAAGAGGAAAATTTATAGCTACTACTGCCTACCTAAGAAAGAAAGATTCCAAATAAACAATGTAAGGACACACCTCAAGGCCCTTGAAAAAGAAGAACAAATCAATTACAAAACCAGTAAAGTAAAGGAAATAATTAAAATCAGAACTAAAATCTATGAAACCAATAATAAAAAAAAATAAAAAGGATCAATGAAATGAAGAGTTGGATCACTCTCTGAAATGATAAACAAGACTGATAAGCTCTTAGCCAAACTAAAATGAAAAAAAGAGACCAAATTAATAAAATTAGAGATGAAAAAGGAGAAATCATCATAGGACATCACAGAAATCCAGAGGATCATTAGGAACTATTTTGAAAAGTTATGTTCTAGTAAATTGGAAACCTAGAAGTAATTGACACACATAACCTGCCAAAATTGAATCAAGATGACATAGAAATCATAAACAGACCAATAACTGAGATGAGATAGAAGCAGTAAAAAAAAAAAAAAAAAAAAAAAAAAAAAAAAAAAAAAAAAAAAAAAAAAAAAAAAAAAAAAAAAAAAAAAAAAAAAAAAAAA
>PVHX01011327.1:0-45037 GCA_004024805.1 Geosciurus inauris | reverse complement strand
CCACTTCCAAATTTATTCTATGAAACAAATATCACAATCAGCAAAACCAGATAAGGACACATCAAGGAAAGAAAGCTACAGACCAATATCCCTGATGAACAGAGATGTAAAAATTCTTAATAAAATATTAGCAAATTATATTCAACAAAATATTAAGAAAATTGTACATCATGACCAAGTTGCTTTTATCCCAGGCATACAAAGATGGTTTAATATATTCAAATCAATAAATGTAATTTATCACATAAACAGAATTAATGATGAAAATCACTTAGTCATCTCAACAGACCCAGAGAAAGGCTTTGGAAAATCTCAGCACCAATTCATGATAAAAACCCTAAAGAAACTAGGAACACAAGGAACTTACATCACCATCATGAAGGCTATGCATGAAAACCCCAATACCAACCTCACAGTAAATCAAAATAAAACAGAAGCTTTCTCTTTAAAATCTGGAACACGACAAGAATGTCCACTCTCACCACTCCTATTTAATAGAGTATTAGAAATTCTAGCCAAAGCAATTGGGAAAGAGAAGGAAATAAAAGGTATAAAAATAGAAATGGAAGAAGTCAAATGATCACTGTTTCAAGCGACATGATCCTGTACTTAGAAGATCCCCCAAAGACTGCTAGAGCTAATAAACAAATTCAGAAAAGTAGCAGATTATAAGATCAACATATAAAAATCAATAGCTTTCTTATATACCAGTAACGAATCTTCTGAGAAAGAAATCAGGAAACCTTTTCTATTCATAATAACTTCAAAAAATACCTAGGAATAAATCTAAACAAGGAAATAAAAGACCTCTACAATGAAAACTATAGAACATTGAAGAAAGAAATTAAAGAAGACCTCAGGAAATGGAAATACCCCCCCCCCATGTTCATGGATAGGCAGAATTAATATTGTTAAAATGGCCATACAACCAAAAAGCAATATACAGATTCAGAGCAACCCCCACCAAAATGCCAATGACATTCTTCACAAATCTAGAAAAAATAGTCCTAAAATGCATTTGGAAGAATAAAAGGCCCAGAATAGCCAAAGTCATTCTAAGCCAAAAAAAAAAAAAAAAAAAAATGCAATGCTAGAGGCATCATAATACCTGACTTCAAGTTGTACTGCGGAGCTACAGTCACAACAGCTGCATGGTACTGACTTAAAAACAGACACACAGACCAATGGTACAGAAGACAGAGAAACACACAGATACAGTCATTTGATCTTTGACAAAGGTGCCAAAAACATACATTGAACAAAAGGCAATCTTTTTAGCAAATGGTGCTAGGAAAATTCATTATCCATATGTGGAAAAACGAGGCTAGACTCTGTCTCTGACCCGGCACAGAAGTCAATTTGAAGTGGATCAGACCTTAGAATTGGACCAGCAACTATTCAATTCCTAGAAGAACACAGGGCCAACACTCCAGCATAGAGGCCCCAGCTTTTCAGTAGGACCCCTAAAGCTCAGGAAATAATGCCAAGAGGTAATACATGGGATGGCATCAAATTAAAAAGCTTCTGTACAGCAAAGGTCACAATTGGGAATGTGAGGAGAGAACCTACAGAGTGGGAGAAATTCTTTGCAAGCTACTCTTCTGACAAAAGTATTAGTATCTAGAATATATAAAGAGCTCAAAAAACTTAACGCCCAAAAAACAACTACCCAGTTAATAAATGGGCAAATGAAATAAAGACCCTTTCAAAACAAGAAATACAAATGGCCAAAAAAAAGAAAAAATGTTCAACATCATTAGCAATTAGGGAAATGCAAATTAAAACTGCACCGAGATTTCATCTCACACTAGTTGGAATGGCAGCCACCAAGAATATTGACAATGCTAATTGCTCGAAAGGATGTAAAGTAAAAGGAACACTTTCACATTGTTGGTGGGATTGTAAATTAGCGCAGCCACCTTCAAATTAGTGTGGAGGTTCCTCAAAAGACTAGGCGTGGACCCGCCGTATGACCCAGCTACACCACTCAGTAGTTACCCTGAAGAACTGAGGTCATCATGCTACAGTGACATCTGCACACTCACGTTACAGCAGCATTGTTCACAACAGCCAAACCAGGGAACTAGCCTAGGTGTCATCAACAGATCCATGCACAAAAAAGCATGGTGCATACACAAAATGGAGTTTTACTCAGCCATAAAGACGAACGATATGATGGCATTTGCAGGAAAATGGACGGAACTGGAGACCATCATGTTAAGCAAATCAAGTCAAACTCAGAAGGTCAAGGTTCATATGTTTTCTCTCATATGTGGGAACTAGAGAGAAAAAGGGAAATGAAAGGTGGAGGTAGGTCTCATGAAAATCAAATCAAAGGGAGATGAGTAGGGGAAAGGGATCAACAGTGGGCAGGTGAGGAGGGAGGGCAGTGCTGGGCAGTGATACTGGCCACGTTGTGTTGTTTTGCTGTGTGCGTGTACATATGTGTAACAACAAACCCCACCATTATGTACAACTATAAGGCACTGATAAAAAATATGGAAACAATGAAAGCTGAGGTTGGCAGTAGGTCTGTGCTACAAGAAAGGCTAACAGCAGCTCTGTGGGGTGAAGATGACCCGCCCAGACAGACACTCAGACCTCCACAGTACACAGCACACAAAACAGCAGCATGCACTAAACAGAGATGGCTTTCCTGGGTGTCTGTAAAGCCAGGGAGTGCCCACGCTGCGATGTGATGTGGAGTTCATTTCATGTAGAAGATAAATACGTAACAGGAATTGCAGAAAGGATGGGAAAGGGTTAAACAAGAACATTCTCTCACAGGACCTGTGAAGGTGTTTACTACTGAGGCAAATGTGAGAATTTAGAGGAGCAGGCTGCAGTCTCACAGGTAACCACCAAAGAATGAGGCAGAGTAGCGTGCCAGATATCTAAAAGATCAATTGCTAACATATAATTTTCAACTGCAGAATCAGTTGCTAAAGTGTATTTGATTACGGCAAGGAAAGAGGAACAGAGGGAAAGAGCAAAAGGGGAAACTGCAAATAAGAGCAAGATGGTGGCTTTCTATCATCAGCAGTCACAGAGATGTCACTGTATTCTACCAGAGAAAAAGAGGAACACTTTGTGCTAAAGGTATCGATTTATTAAAAAGACATAACAGCTCTAAGTGCCTTGGCACCTTTTAACAGAGCTTTGAAATATAAGAAGCAGAAACTGACAGACTAAAGGGAGGCATAGATCCAAATTAGAGAAGAACACTGCAATATTCCTCTTTCATAAAGTGGTAGCAGAAGTGGATGGAACTAGAGGACACAGAGTGTTTGAAGAGCACTCTCAGCCTGGTCAAGGCACCTGGCCTTTTTGGACCACGCACGGCACCCAGCAAATGCACTGCTACTCGAGTGTCCACGGAGCTGCATCAAGGAGAAAAGGCTGCGCCACAAAGCAAATAGCAGCGTATTTCAAAAGGTGGACGTCATGGACGGTGCATTTGCTGGGTGCAGCTGAATTAAGGTAACAATTGACCTCAAAATGACAATGAGAAATCCTCAAATTTTAGGAAACTAAGCAACATGTTCGAAATAACTCACAGGTGGAGAAAATAACAGGTCCTGGACAGGAACCTGGTATGACAAAATGATGTTGTTAAAAATTAAGGAGATCCAGAGGAAGCAGGACTTCAGTCACCAGGAGGCACCCACATCAGCTCATTTGTTGTAACAAGGCCGCTGTATACGAGCGGCGCCTACTCATGTTCTACGTGCATGACATTAACAATGGAGGAGGCTGGGTATGGTGTCTGTGGGTTTTTTGGTCCTGTATTTGCAATTTCTTGTAAATCTAAAAACTATTATTTAATAAGTTGAAGAGATGTACAAAATTCAGCTAAGTCAATTTTGAAGGAAAATTATAGCTTTGAAGGTTTATATGAGAAAAGAATAAAAATTTGGTACCAGTGACCTTATTTTTTGCTTGAAGAAACAGAAAAAGAAAAACATACTAAACCCAAAGTAAGTGAAATGGAGAAATCCTGAGGTAGGCAAAGGAGTCAGGGCACCAGGCTGTGGTCCAGTGGTGGAGCCAATCAGCATACCCAAAAGGTGGTTCCTCCAAAACACCAATAAATTGGGTTTTAAAATTTAGCAAGATCAACTCTGAAAACAGAAATACAAATCACCGGAGTTGGGAAGGAAAGAGGTGACATTGCTTCTGCTCTGTAGACCTCACAAGGCTACAAAAGGGGCTTGATTTTAGTTCTGGGGATACAACTCAGGGTCACTCTGCCACTGAGCCACGTCCCCAATATCCCCTCCCTTTTTTGAGACAGGGTCTCACTAAGCTGCCCAGGCTGGCCTCGACTTTGCCATCCTCCTTCCTCAGCCTCCCAAGTTGCTGGGGTTACAGGCGTGTGCCACCGCACCCGGCTATTAAGGGAATTTTGTGAGAAAATGTATGCAAATAAATTCAACAACTCCACGGAATGGAAAATTCCCTTCAAAAGCCCAACTTACTAAAACTAAGACAAGAAGGAAGAGGAAATATGAAAATCCTTATATTTATCTATTATGGCACTCGAGTTATAACTTAAAGCCCACAAAGCAAACTACAGGCCCAGATGGCTTCACTTTTTATTTCTAACATTTAAGGGAGAAATAATATCAATGCTGTCCAAACTTCTTCAGAAAGTAGGAATGAAAACTTCCCAACTCATTTTATGAGGCTGGGGTTAAACGGATGCCAAAACCTGTAAAGAGCTTCATAAGAAAGAGAAAATGACAGACAAACATTGCTCAGAAACATGGATGAGAAGCTTTCCAACAAAATGCAAGCAAATTGTTTCCAAAAGTAGGTAAGATACACACAATGGCCAAGCTAAGTGCATCTCAGGGATGTGACATTTGAAAAATCATTCAGTTTTAGTCATCATGTTAGTAAATGAAGGAGAAAAATTACGATCATCTTGATAGGTGCTGAAAAAAAAGGCTTACTTTCAACTCTTACCTGTGATTTTAAAATGAAAAAGAAACACCTTGGTAAACTAGAATATAAGGAAACACTGTCCAACTCACGAAGGGCTATGCCAGCATCCACCGTCAGAGACTGGTGCAGCCAGACCTGCTCCTCACAGACCAGCAGTAAGGCCAGAACTGCTGCTCTTCTCACCTCTGTCCCACATGGTTCTGAAGCTCAAAGCCAGGCCAATACAGCTAAAAAAAGAAAGAGAGAGAGAGAGAGAGAGCAAAGAGGCATAAATCCTAGGAAAGAACAAGAGAACTTCCTTTATTCTCAGAGGACATGATTTTGCGTATAAAAACCTTTTAAAATCTACCAAAGAAAAGGCTTCTTAGGAGTAATTATTTGCAAGGATACATGGTCAGTATATGAAAGTCCATTTTATTTGTACTTTCTAGCAACAAATTATTGAGAATTGAAATTTAAGCATAATTTATTTAAAAGAACATATGCATTAATTCTTAGACATGAATAAAATGAAAAAAAAAAATACTGTGGTCATAAGTGAAGGAAAATCTATTTAAATGAGGAGTTTGTGGATCAGGGACTCAATGTTATTCAGAGGACTATTCTCCCCACACAAACCGCAAGGTCAACATCATCTCATCAACGCTCCAGCCACCTTTCCCATACGGTGTGGTAAACTAGGTCTACGTGTCGAGTGAACACAGGCTCCCATTTTATTGAGAAATGAGAAATTTCCACCTGTTTCAGAGTAGCGTGTCCCCAGAGTTCTTTTTCACATTTACACATTTTGGTGTCAGCCTTACATTGGCTTCAGACAACACACTGAGGAATTTCTCCGTCCCTGTTTTCTGAAAAAGTTAGTACAGCTTTGATATTATTCTTCCCTTTCTTCTTTGAGCTAAGATGAAGTCACAGAGATCAGACTGATTCTTTTTATCTGCAATAATAATTTTTTTAAAAAGAAAAGACAATGAAGCCGTGTTTTCCAAGACCTTCATCATAGGACAGTATCCCTGGGGGATGAGAAATAACACACCCAAGTTACTGCATGGAGAGAAGCTGCAGGCTGTGGTGCAGGATGGGGGAGCCAGGGCAGTGGGCAGATCCCCTGAGTCGAGGGTCCTGGGAGCCCAGGCAGCCAGGACTCAGGGCAGAGTCCTAGAGTGCGGAAAGCAATTCAGAGGAAGGAGCCCAGGTGGCAGCAGCGGGGCTCCCTGGGCTGCTTGTCCAGGGCCAATCAGCAGGTTCATGTGAAGGACCACCCAGGGCTGAGGAGTGACGGCCCAAAGGGTGGAGGGTAACAGCAGCCAGGTGCCACCAAGAGCCGGCAATATTGCTTGTTCCCATATCTGGCTGGGAAAAGTCCCGCCAGGACCTCTGGGTAAAGTCCTTGGAACGCGTTTGCCTCCACAGTGGTAAACAGCCAGCCTCACTCAGGTCAGGGCCGGGCAAGGTGAGCAGGACCTCTCTAGCACAGACTTCAGGTGGCCCCTGCCCTCCTGTGACTCTGAAAAAGTGTCCCCTTAAACTGTGTATCCCAAGCCCCTCATTCCCCCCACCCAGACGCCTGTCCTGGTCTTGGATTCAACGCTTCTCTGGTCTCATCTAACAGATCTTAAAGACAAAACCCAAAAGATCAAACTGTTTCCAAGCTATTCAACTGCATCTCAGAGCATCTTGAGAGTATTTATAGAAGCCCAGCACCCAGCAAAGTGTAATTCGCAGTGTCTCGATCCAGCGAACGCTGCAAAGGCATGCGAGGAAGCAGAGAAGGGAGTCCTCCATGAGGAGGGCAGTCGCTGAAACCAGGCAGCGCTGGCACGGACCCGTGTCGAAGCTACTGCCCTCACAGTGTTCCCCACGTTAAGGTTAAGTCAAGTCATGGAGAAGATAAAAAAAGACCCAAATAGAACACCTAGGAGTGAAAACTAGAGTTGGTGATGAAAAATACACTGGATGGGATTCACAGCATCATGGTGGTGTACACCTATAATCCCAGCCACTGGGAAGGGTGAGGTGGGAGGATGGCAAGTTCAAGGCCAGCCTGGGCAACTTAATGAGGTGCTGTCTCAAATAAAACTTGGGGGGAGCTGGGGATGTAGCTCAGAGGTGCATCAACCCCCAGGACTGAAAAACAAAAAACAAAAAAACAAAAAAAACCATGTGCCACAGGACAACTTTGAGGAGCCTAATATACAAACAGTTGGAATCCCTGAAGGACAGGGGTCCTTTCAGGCACAAGTCAGAAAACTCAAAGTTGTTAAGCCTCTAATTCACCCCAAGTCAATCCATTGATCCAATGCAATCCCAATCCAAATATCTCCAGACTTCCTTAGTAGATATTGAAAAGCTGAGTCTAAAATTTATATGGAAATGCAGAGGAGTGAAAACCAATGAGACAATGTTTAAAAATAAGAATAAAGTTGGAATAACTGACTCTACCTGATTTGAAGGTATACTAAAAAGCTACAGCAAGATATTGAGGTCAAGACAGACAAATCGATGATTGAAACAGAGCAAGGAGTTCAGAATTAGACCTAGGAATATGTACAAAACTGATTTTTGACAAAGGGGCCAAAGTGGGGTGGTCTTCTCAATGAGCGGGGGCTTGATGGACAGCCAGAACCTAGGAAGCGAGCTGTGATCCACGATGCACATCACCCACAAAAAGCAACACAACGGAGACCCCGCACCGATGCGTAAAGCTCAAAACTGTCTTCTAAAGAAAAATACAGGAGAAAAACCAGTGACTTGGAGTCAGACAAGGATCTCGGGTGTAATGCTGAAAGTGTTTTCAATAAACAAATCCACAAACTGTACTTCATGAAAAGCAAAACCTTGTGGTCTTCAAAAGGTGCTGCTGGGAAAGTGGAAAGACAAACCGTGGACCAGAGGACAACATTTGCAGCAGACATCTGATGAAGAACTTTTAACCAGAATGTATAAGGAACCCTCAGGACTCAATTATAAGAACACACAACTTAATATTTAAAATGGATGAAACATTTGGCTATTCATTAATCCAAGGAGACACATACAGATGGGGAATGAGCACATGGAAACACGCCCATGTCGTTAGTCATTAGTGAGCTGCAAGTTGAAACCACAGCCAGACGCCACTGCACACCTGCGAGGGTGGCTACAGTGGCAAAGGCCGGCCACGTGAGTGACAGGGAGAATGCAGGGACTCTCAACTCCACTGAGGACTGCACGGCTGTCACCCTCTCGAAAAACGCTTTGCCCATTCCTATCATACATGCCAGTCATTCCCCGCTGAGGTGTTTGCCAAGAGAAAAGAAAGCACCTTAGTTCCTTTGGGCTGGTATAACAAAACACCACAAATCGGGTGACTGGAAAGCAAGAAGCGTTTATTCCTCGCTGTTCTGGAGCCTGGGAAGTCCACCATGGACACACCAGCAGCTCAGGTGCCAGCCTTGAAGACTGCCCCTTCTTGTCCTCCTGTGGTAGGAGGGTGCGTGGCCTCTTGGGATTTTTTTGATTTTAAAAGGAAACTAATCCCATTCATAAGGGTCCCAATCACTTGCTGAAGGGCCTAATTCCTGGTACCCTAAGTCCACCTGGGTGGTTAGGACTTCAGCATAGAAATCTTAGAGGGACTCAGACTAGGAGAGAAAGCATGTCAACACAAATACTGGTACAACAATGTTCTAGCAGTTTTCTATGTAATGTCCCCAAATGGAAAGCAATCCCAGCCTCCATCGACAGGTGAATGAATAAATAATTTTAGTATCTTCATGCAGTGGGCTATAACTCAGGAATAAAAGGAACACAGTCTCCAAACCTTCAAGGACATATGCAGGGCTCAAAACAACTGAGCAGGAGACGTCAGACAAGGAGAAAGAGCACACAATAAGATCCTACTTACACCAACTCCAGAAAATCCAAGCTCAAATGTAGGTCAGCAGTCACAGCAGTGGCTGCCTGGAGGGAGGGAAAGGAATACAGGGATTGCAGACAGGCACAGAGAACCCGGAGTCTCCACATCCTGATAATAGAGGTGTTTTCACGACTATGTGTGTGAGAGAGATCCCAGCAAATTGTACACTTAGGCTGTATGGAGTTTATTGTAGGCCAACGATTATATCTCAATACAATTGTTCAAAAATCATATGGGAATATCAGGTCTGGGGATAGCCAGCCCAAACATGCCCAAGATAAACAATGGAGATGAACGTAGGCACCTCGATTTCAATGACGACTGTAGAGAAACAGTGACTATGTGTGTGTGGTATTGGCATGAGGCCAGATGACAGGATCAATGGAACTGATCACAGAGCCTAGAAGTGGAGGAGCACCCCTGCGGCCAGCCGGCATGTAGCAAGGCTCCAGGGAATCCAACATAGACTTCCACGGTGACACCCGAACGCCTGGATTCTCCTGGAGAAAAAAGGCTCTGGATCCCATGTCCCTCATACAACAACTATTTTAATGTAGATTATAGACCTAAAATTAAAAATTAAATCACTGGGAATATCTTTAAAGCCTTTGTTTAAGCAAAAATTCTTAGACAGAACCCCAAAATGGTAACCATAAAAAGTGAATAACTGAGTTGCATAAAGTGGGTTTTTGCTCATTAAAAGATTCCTTTATTTAAAATGCAATAATTTAGTACACATATTTGAAAAATGACTTATATCCATCTTACATACAGGACTCTGACAAATCAAAACTAAAAACGTATCCCTATAAAAAAAAAAACAAGCAAAACATTTATATAGAGACTTTAAAGAAGATAGAAGGACAGTAAGTATATGGAAAGGCATTTAGCATCATTAATTATGGGAGAAATGCTATTAAACCACAATGAGTATCCATTCATATCTACAGAATGATTAAAATCAAACACCAACAAAATCAAGTGTTGACAAGATGTGGAATGGGGCCTGTGGCAGCTATTCTGGATTATAAAAATATTGCCTATCCTGATTTGGGGGCTGAGAACATGAGTATACATATTTATCAGAACTTATCACACTGAAAATTATAATATATGCATTGTAGTCTATGGAAATTTCACCTTGATGAAAAGTGCATTATGGAAAAAATTAACTCTCATGAACATGTGCTCCTCTAAACAGCTAATGCTGAAATATATGAAGCCTTAAGGAAACTAGATAAATCAACAATTACAGTGGTAATTAAAGATATCTCTCTTGGAAACTGATAGATTGATATATCAAACAGTCAGCAAATAAAGCAAAGACAGAGAAGATTAATAACATAATGATTAATAACATAATGATTCAAGCTCTTAATAAATTAAAATAATTGGGGTGGGGGTTAGCTCAGTGGTAGAGCTTACATGACGCTAGGGTTCCCTCTCTGCACCACTTAAAAAAGAGGAACGCCTTACGGTGGGGCTGTAAGGTGTGCCCCATAACTCTGGTTAATGCAGGGGTATTTAGAGGTGAAATGATTGGATTGTGAAATCTGTGACCTAATCAGTCTATCCCAGTTTGGGCTGACTGGGTGATATCTGTGGGCAGCTAGGATGTGGCTGGAAGAAGTGGATCACTAGGCTTGGGTCCTGGAAAAGTTGTTCTTCCTACAGCCCTTTCCTCCCCACAGCCTCCTCCTCTCTGCTTCCTGATCCCACCATGAGCTGGGCAGCTTCCCTATGCTGGGCTCTTCCACCATGATATCCTGCCTCACCTTGGGCCCACAGCAATGGAGTTGGCCATCTATGGACTGAGACCTCTGAAACCATGAGCCCCAAATAAACTTTTCTCCTCTAAGTTGTTCTTGTCAGATATTTTGGTCACAGTGACAAAAACCTGACTAACATAGGAAAAAAGGAAGAAAAGAAAAGAAGGAAGGGAGGGAGGGAGGGAGGGAGGGAAGGAGGGATAAATTGAAAGGGCAATCAAAAACATTCATCTCAAAAATTTCTGTGGCATGGACAGCTTTAGAGGAGGATTCTGCCAAATAATTAAGGATCAGATTAGATAAATACTCTTAGAGAAGTTGTTCCAGATTATGAAAATAAGGGAAATCTGCCCAATTCATTTTATGAAGCTACAATAACCTTGATTCCAAATGACCATTCCAAATTGACCAAAATGAGGGAAAAAATGGTCTATTTAATTTATAAAAGTAAACATAAACTTCCAAATAGGCTTCTAGTCAGCCCTATGGTATATTTTTTAAAATGATTTAGTTGGATTACAAAGAGTACAAGAAAAACTTACCAGAAATTCCATCAACATACTCTACCATATTGTTAGACTGAAGGAGTAAACCAAGAAGTATTTGATAAAGTTCAACATCAAATAGT
Source organism: Geosciurus inauris (assembly GCA_004024805.1). Lineage (NCBI taxonomy): Eukaryota > Metazoa > Chordata > Mammalia > Rodentia > Sciuridae > Geosciurus > Geosciurus inauris. Next base: position 33,795 of record PVHX01011327.1, on the reverse strand, counting down.
GACTTAAAACATTCTCAGGAAACTCTCAATAGAAATAAACATCCTCCACTTTGCCGATGACGGAGTCTGTAGAACACCTGCTACTCTGTAGATGAACTTAAGGTTTATTCCCTTGGGTTCTGGAAACACTCAGCTATTCAACCCAGTGGAAGCAACTCCGGCGGGTGCCCTAAGATGAGAAAATGGAAGGACTGAGAGGGGTGAGGGAGGGAGAGATACAGCTGTCACCCTGTGCGGATTATTTTTCATCTATATAGAAACCCAGCAGAATGAACATAAAATTGATTGGAACTAATAATAGAGTTGAGCAAGATTGCTGAATACAAGATCAACTTACTAAAATTAGTGGCTTCCTCTACACCAGCATTAACCAATTAGAAATATAATGGGAAAAGACCAACGTTCGCATGAGGAGTCCAAGCCATGAAGAGTCTGGAAATTCAGCCAGAAACAAATGCAGAAAACCTGTAGCGGGGAAAAAATTAAAATGTAAAAAAAAAAAAAAAAATGTAAAGGACACAAAAGAAGACATGAAAAAGGGAGAGAGATAAAATTGAAGACATGTAAAAGGACATAAAAGAAAACATGAACAAATGGGAGATGGACCATTTTATGGACGCTTAAAATTGTAAAAATGTCAAATCTTCCCACATTAATCTATAAATTTCATTCAAAGTACCAGCTGGAGTTCTTGAGGGACTTGACAAACTTATTCTAAAATATATATGAGCCATAATGTCCACAAATTGCTAGGTTTATTTTGAAAGAGAAGAGCTCAGGATTGAGGGTGGGGGAGGTGGCCTCACCCTGCCTGGTATAGAGACTTTGGATGAAGACAGTAGATTCGTTTTCTCTTCTGTGTCACACAGTAAGGGTAAACTTAGTGATTTCATTTATTTTTGTATTTTTTCTTACTTTTTGTGGTTCCATAGGTCAGAAGTCTGGGCCTGGCTTGGGCTTTTTTGCAGGGGATGGTGGGGTCTCTGTAGCTGGCTCTTGCCTGTTGGGAAGCCTTGGGAGAGAATTCCTTTGGAAGGTCCACATGAGTTCTGTGTGACAGGGGCTGGGGAATGGAGACCTCAAACCCTGGCTTACTCTGTAAAAGGAGGCTCTTAGATGCACCCACAACCTTCCCTTTATCTGCACAGCCCTGGACAAAGACATCCCTCTCCAACCCCAGTTTCCTGCTTTGGGAAGGGCCCAGGGCTCACCTGATTCAGATCCTCAGGGGAAATCTCCTTTTGGATTAACTCAAAGTGACCTAGTCACCTGATCACAGGAGTGCTGCCTGAGAGGACATTGGGGTCCCTGAATCCAAGAAGAGGGTCTCCACACTCTGCACACTATGCTGAGGCCGTGGGGACCTTGGGATCCCACCTACCATACCATGGGAATAAAAATAGCACCAAGAACTTAGAACCACACCCTGCATGGAAGGAAGTGGTACAGGTCTCCCTGGACCGACGTGAAGGTGTTGTGCGACATGGTCTAATGCATACACAGAACCCATCCACCTCCTCCTGCGTATCTAAACCATCTCGGGATGACGTGATACTATGCAGACGCTGTGTAAACAACTGCTACACTGCCTTGTCAAAGTTTGTACATGTTCAATACAGATGCGATGTGGAACCTATAGAGAGAGGGCTGAGTTAAATGTTAGAGGTAGAATCACAGCCAGAGGGAAAGGACAAATCATTCATTGTCTATGCAGGAAGAATCAGATGGATTTCCCAAGACTGCATACCACAGGCATTGTGAATGTGGATAAGTTAAATACAAAAGAATTAAAATGTTGTATAGGAAAAGCAAAACCATCGTGTGAAATAAAAATGTGCCAAATACCTTTGTGACCCTCTCGTGGAAGGGGAACTTTTAAAGTAAGTTATTTTATAGAGCACAGCCCATAGCTGCTGGGCAGAACTCCATCAGAATAAATGATGCCACCAGTGGAGAGGGTCAATGGAAAAGAGACTCAAAGCCATGAGCCAGTGACAACTTGTGATATGATATTTACAGTCTCAGCGTTGATAAGGAATTACTACCTAGAACACAGGAGGGATTCTTAGGAATCGCTACAGAAGAGGTGGACCACCTGCAGAACATGGGCAGGTCAACGCTGAAAACCTAAAAAGTTGATGAGCCTGTGAAGGGATATTCGATTCCAAAAGCAATCTGGGGCAAAAATGTTAAAATAACAATAAGATATTGAGGCACCAATTGTGGTTGTGGGGCCAGCTGGGTGATGTGACGTCAGCAGCGCTGTGAGGAAAAGGAGCCACCAAGCATGGCTCTCAGGAGCTCACAGGGGAGCATTTCCTGTGGCTCTGTGTGTGTGTGTAAGTAGGCAGACATACTTCACTTTTGGAGATGGAACCCCCGGGTCTCACACATGCTTGGCAGGTGCTGTACCACTGAGCTACACCCACCCTCGTGTGGCTCTGGACCCCACCCCTGCCTCCTTGCTGCATTGCATGCCCCAGAGCAGCTCAGCACAGGCCCCCGGGGCCAGGGAACTGGTACACAACTTCCTTTGCAGAGAGCACAACCCAAGTTCCCCTGCCACACTGCTGCCCTGGGGGCAAGGTAAGTAAATTCAGGAGGCAGAAGGAAGGATCCCAGGAACTTGTTAAAACCTCTGAGCTTGGAGTTTACAGAGCAGCAGGCTATATGGACAGATTTGAGGGGGCATATTGTTGAATGAGAACAGAACACGTTTGGGGGGAAGCAAAGCTTACACAAAACTGCAGCCACGCTTTTAAAGTTCATAAAAATCCAAGAACACAGGTGCTCATTTCGGTGAGCACCTTGTGGGCACTGGGTACGTAAGGTGCGGGATGGACACAACAGTGGAAGTTTGCAGCACAAAAATAAAACCGGAGGTTGAAAATCACACATCATGAAGTAAGGAGGTAGATGCTGTGTTAACGCCAAGATGTGAATTTTAAAAATCCATAAATACAGAAAATGTAGAGGTTGTTGTCCAAGGATGAGACCAGCTCCTAGGCCTTGGCCCTAGAAAGCCATCTCTTCCTCCACCACCTGCCACGCCCCCAGGGTATTGGCTAGGCTAGAGCCTAGTGGGCAGTGCCTGGAGTGCTCTGGGATTTGGGGCAAGAGACCTTGAGGTGAGAGGAGGGTGGGAGAGCCACGCCTCAGGCCACAGCCACTGTCCTGTGACTCCAGCCCCCTGCTGTCCCCTCTGTGGAGGCCGGATCCCCAGCACCCAGCCTCACCAGGGCCTCCGTGAGCGCCTGCAGCTCAAGCCGACCTCCTCTCTGTAATAATAAAAGTTCCTTTAACAATTACAGAAAATCCAGAGAGTTCTGACAAGCTGTCCAGCACCCTCATTCCGTTGGAGTGGCCATGTCCACGGACATGCACAAACGCTCATGTCCGGAGAATGTGGGGCTGTGACAGCTGCCCACCCGCTTCCTGGGGGTGGCTGTCAGAGTCCTGCCGCGTCTGGACATGAGAAGAGCCTCCTCGGGCGTCCACAGTAATGGAATCCATCACGCTGGAGGGCTGAGGGGCGGACAAGGGCCCTTGAGGGTGGCAGGATGGGGGATAATTAGGCCGTGACTCAGCTCCTCCCACCTGGGCTGCAATTATTTAATTTTCCTGGAAGATGGGACTCGTCATGATGAATGCTTGGCTGATTTCAGGACAGATTAATGCACTCGATGTGAAGTACGTTCCCATTTATCACCCGGCATGTCCTGCTGAGCGCACGCTGGCTAATCAGCGGGTCTGGCCCTTGTGCTAAGAACTCCACCGCACCGCCCGGGGAGGTGGGGGCAGGGTGCTCACTAAACCCCAAGTTCACGTTCTTCCTCACTTTAAATTCCTTAGCTGTCCCTTAGTCACTGTCCCAGGCTGCGTTGTGTCCCTCCCAGTAGTCCCATGGAGAAGTCCTAACACCAGTTCCTCAGACGTGACTGTAACACCCGGTTCCTCAGATGTGACAGCATTTGGAGACAGGGGTCACAAAATGAGGTCACTGAGGTCCTAACCTGATAGGCTGGGTGTCTATGATGACAGGGGAGGGAGACCACATCAAAACATGGCCAGGAGGCTCAGCGGCCAGCCACAGTGGGAGAAACAAAATCCCCTGGTTCAAGCCCAGGTCTGGGGTCCTGAGTGAGCTAGCACAGCACCCGCCCAGCACCCTCCGAGGAGTCTACGCCCTCTGATTTACTGCTGTTGAACCGGGGGCCACAGAAGCGTCTGTGTGCACTGGACAATTTGGAGTCCACTCAGGAAGGGCTGGCCCTTTTGCAGGCCATTCTTGCCTTGGCACATACACTAAGACAGTGGAGAGAGACAGGCACCCGGAAGGACTGGGTTTCCCAGCACAGCGCAGGGAGAGCTCCACAGCCCCAGAGCGGCCTGCAGTGGACCCACCAGGAGTGTTTTCTGCTCATTCTGAGCCAGGAGGCTGGTGGTCGTTTTTCGTGGCCTTGGGGAGTCTCCTGCATCCAGGTCTGGCTCACACCCAGCCTCAGCGCCTTGGGGATGAGACAGAGCCAAATCCACAAAGCCAGGTGCCAGCGTGGTAACGTTCATGAGAAACAGCCCATCATGTGACCCGGACACTTGTGCGGGCATGACTGGACGCTCTCCTTACTGGACGTCCATGGGAAGGCGAGTCAGAACCAAGCGTCCAGCTGGCCTGGAATCAAGGCAAAGATGGCAAGCCAGATGGGCAACTGTTTCCTGGCACCAGCCGAGATAGCTCAACGGCCCTTGCACAACACCCAGCCCCACCCGCAACACGGATGGGAGCTGCCTGGAGATGGGTTCACACCAACCGCACACCCCAGAAACCCATCAGCTCTGTCTCCCCAAATGGCGTTGGGATGGGTACCACCAGCCTGCTCCTCACCTGCTCCCTCGGGACCTTCTCAGATGACCAGGGCTCTCTGATGATATGGCTGTTCTCGACGCTGGACCGAGCGAGTACCTCCACGGAGGCACTGACCTGCCTCCCGGCCAGAGCACCTCACTTGCAGCATGCTCCCAGAGGCGGGCACTGCTCCTGCTTCCTGGGCTCCGAAGGTTTCACCTGAGGCTCTGTCCTCAGGGCTCCCAGGGTGGACTCAGGACCTCTGAATGGACACCTCTCTGTCCCCATCCCGGAAGGCCTGTTTCCTCCTCTGTCGGGTGTGGATGGTTGTGCCCTTGTCCCGGGATGGTCCTGTGCACAGGAAGCCCCAGCTGGGAAGATTCTGGATGGATGGAGTTCCAGTTCTGCGCATGTGACTCCTTGGTGTTGAACGTCAGGACAGAGAGAACGTGCTGTTTGGGGGAGGGTCAGGTCTGCTGTTCCACTATAGCCTTTCCAGGGACTCCCTGCAGCATGCAGCCATTCGGATGGAGGGGACCTGCCTGGTGTTGGGAAGAGGCTGGGCAGTGACATGGGGCAGGAGCCAGGTGCAGACGGTTATCGGAGCTTCACAAGCGAGGACTTCTGGAGGCTCCTGAGTGGTTAGGGCAGGTAGAGCCCACAGAGATTGTGTCCCTGTCCTTGTGAGGAGAAAGGGAGGCAGGGAGGACAGAGGGAGAGACTCCCCAACACAGGGTTATAAAAGCAGAGATGGAGGGGCTCACCCCTGTGAGAGGACAAGAGCACAGCAGCTTCCTTCCATCTGCACAGGGTGCTCTGATGGTCCTGCTGCTGCTCTCTCTCCTCTGGGGGTCCCGGGAGACACCGAGAGTGTTCTTCTTGTGTTCTCACTGAGAGGCTCCACCTTCCTGTGGCTGGAGTGACAGCACCGTGTCCCAGCCACCCCAGCCACAGGCCAGGCACAGATGGTTTGAGGCCAGCTGGGAGCTGTGTGGGTCTCCTGTGTCTCTGCTCACAAAAGGGCCCGTGGCATCCAAGCTGGGAAGTGGGCAAGCTGTGTGTCATCAGGCACAACTCTCCCCTCTCTGTGCCTCACAAATCCTGGCCACTCTTGGCCACCTAAACCATAGTTCACAGTGACCCCATTGGTCACTTGGACGCTTTTGATGGGGTGTTCACACTGCCTGGTGGCAGGAGGCAGGTGAGACACCATGGTCTGCTCCAAGGGGCCACATGGCCCTGACCTTAGTCCCAATCATTCCAGAACTTGGAACAATGTTCAGAGTCCACCCTGCTCTGCCTGCAGCCCCATGGGGTGTGGACAGAACATACTGCTCTGTCAAGCGCTTGACCCAGGATGTCAAGGGGGCTCAGAAGATGGTTGGAAAGGGGCGAATGTGGAATGACGCAGGGCCATCTTCTTGCTCTCCAGGGCCTCCTGGGCAGGCCGCTTTGCTCACCCTATCACACCATGGTGCTCATCTCCTACCCAGGACTGTGTGTTTGGGGACGAGACATGTGTGTCTGTGCTCAGCAATGTCGGGCCTTCAGCGCCCTGTGCGGGGTGCCAGCAGAGAGTAATGCTTGTAGCAGCGGAGGCGACATCAGGCTTCTCCAGCGAAGGCCCTGGGCCACAGGAGGCAGCACCTTGCACACAGTTGCCATTTGGAAGCCTCTCAGCTGCCAGCCCCTGTGACCCTGAGCCTGGGGTCTCCTCTGCCCCCAGCGAGCACCTCTGTTGCACGGCTGGAGGCTACCTAGACAGAGGGGAGGCCGGTACCTCTGATCTGGCCTCCCTGCTTTGTTTTGCGGTTGAGTAAAGCATTGCTTTAAAGAGAATTTATTTTTCCAAATTGCAGAACAAAGAACACGATGTTTAGGAAGAAAGCACATTGCTTACATTTGAAAAAAATTAGCAGCATTATATAATGAAAGACACTTGAAAGTGTTGACTCACCCCAGGCTGACATCCATCTTTGACTGGTTGTGAGATACTCATAAAATTACATCCTGTTAATTTAAGGTTTCTTATGCTAATTTTCAGTCAATTTTATTTGCTGAGGAAATTTATTGGTGGCCTCCAGGGTAACAGTCGGGTTTGGTCCAAAGATGTGGGATCCTTGTTAAAAACACCACACAAAGCAAGGAAGGCAGCGTTCCATGTTAGGGCCAGGAGGGTGGGGGTGCCAGGGCCAGGGTGGGGCGGCTCCCTGTGGCTTTCCTGGGGTCCTGTCCTCAGAGCTGAGCCAGGGGCAGCCCCTGCCCCCATAGGACAGGGCAGCCCCCTTGGGTCCAGGCCCTCACTTTCAAGATGAGAGAGGTGAGGCACAATACTGGGCAATTCCCCCACATGGAAGTCCACAGTAGAATCTAGATGTTTCTATTGCTCAACACACCCTGCAATTGAAAGTCAACGGGAGGAGATTATTCCAGATGAAGGATGGTTGAATGATATGTGAATTTCTGCAACAGCAAAAGAAAGCCATTTTTGTAAGAGAGGGTCCCTGTCTTGTGGCAGGGAGGCCGGTTTGTACGGGAGGCTCTGAGCTGGACCAGGTGTGTGGATGTGCAGCTGGGCCCAGCTCTGATGGTTTACTAGTCTTGCTGTTCCATCTTGTCATTTCTAACAAGAAACCCACATCTCCAATTTGCACAGGGTCCCACAGATGTGGCCTCCATGAGGCAGGAGTGGGGGCCTGCTACCTCACCTGCCCAACACCTGATTGCTGGTCTGGGCACAGGACTCCTGTGACCAACTCTGCAGCCCCAGCGTTTCCCACCTGCACCACCTTGGGACAACTGGCCCCATCACTCTAGTGAGCAAGCAACTGGAGGTCAGACGGTCCCGAGAAAAGGGCCAGGGACCCTGGCCTGCTGCAGATGCCAATCATAGGTCCCCTAGGGCAATCAGGGCAGGCACTTCCTGCTGCTGGACATTGGGCATGGGTTGGGGATGGCAGGGGCCTTGCAGGCTGAAGACTGACGTCACCTTAGGCCATATTGGCCTTCTGATAGGGCTGGTGTTTCCCAGCTCCTTCTTCCAGGGATAGCTAGATCTGCCACAGCAGTGCCAGCAGAGCCATTCTTTCTGGGTGGCCTTCTGTAGTCACATGGGGCTCTAGTGGGGGCAGGTGGCCCTTCAGTACCACCAGTCACTCCCTGTTTCCTCACAGCCTGGGCTGTGCCCAATGCCAGAGCCCAGGGGCTCTCCTCTGGCCTCATCTCTCCAGGCAAGACCCGCTGCGTCCCTGGGCCCCTGGGTGGCTGCCATCTGCCTCTCCACTCCCGGTGCCTGCTGGCTTCATCTCTGGGGAGTCGTCCTCCACTTGCAGACTTCTGCCTTCATTGTTGCTGGATTACTTCTTGTCACCTGTCCTTTCTCTCACTCGGGTCCTCCCTGAGCCCCATGAGGTTAGAGGAGAGGGTCTGATAGAGCTTGTCCCCTGAAGAGCTTGCTTCCAGACAGGGAAACTGAGGTCTGGAGGGGATGTGGCCTGTCCTCATGTCAGCTAGAGTGTCTCATGAGATGGACACTCATGGACAATTATTGGTTGGGACCAGGAAGATGTGGCAACCAGAGGCCTTGGGCATGACCATGTGGAGGCTTGCTGTGGAGACCCATGGAGAAGGCTGAAGGTTGGGGGAAAAGGTGCGTGAGATGCTATGGTCAGAGGCCAGGATCAGAGGCACATTTCCGAGGTAGACACCGTGTGGGCTGATAGGGCACAGGACCGGGCAGGAGAGAGGTAGGAGAGCCCAGAGGGCTGTGCACACCTCGGGGCAAGTCAGGTGTGCGGGGGATGATTCTGGAAGAGCTCTGACTGCCTCCAAGACGGAAGATGTGTGGAGTCCGTCAAGAGGCAAGAAAGGGCCTAACTGCCTGGACAGAGGAGGAGGAGAAAGCAGGCTCTGCCCGGGGACAGAGGAACACAGAGGGCAGCACTCTGGTGGGCCTGGGGACAGAGGCGGGAGGCTGGACCTGGACTGGGGACTATGGTAAGTGAGATATTAAGACTAGGGAGGTCTGAGGACAGTGCTGGGGGCAGGTACCCAGGTGTGCGTGTGAACTTCAACCTGACCCTCACATCCCTTGCAAACCTCTGCACAGAGGGTCAGAATTTAACAGTAATGCTATGAAACGTCTAGAATGTAAGAGAAAATATCTGGGACCTAAGAACTTGGTAAAGATTTCGCAGACATGGTACCCAACGTGTAGTTTGTAAAATAAAAGAAAGAAATCGGCTTCATCAAAAATAAGAGCTTTGACCTCACGTAATACCCTGTTCAGAGGCTAAAGAAGCAAGCTGCAATTTGCAGAAAATATCTGCAGAGCAGGTACCTGATGGAGGACTCATCTAGAGCGTAAAAGGACTCTCAAAACTCAGCAGTGCAAAAACCAACAATCCAAGTAGAAAATGGGCAAAAACATGAAATTTCATCAAAGAGAGAGTACTAATAGCAGAGGCTCACAGAAAACGTGCACCCCCTCCAGCCATCAGGGGACGCAGCTTTAAACTCCAAGAGGAAACTGCATGTCTATCAAGCAGTGAAAAGAAAAATCAGGGACGACCATGGGAAAAACATCAAATGTCCCCAAACTAGAGACATTCTACAAAATACCTGACCTGTGTCCCTTAAAACAAAACAAAAATGTAGTCGTGACACCAAATCCTGGTGAGGGTGCAGAGAAAGAACCTGGATCTCTCCCACGTGGCAGGTGGGAGCAGCAGTGCCACAGCTGCTCAGGAAGAGAGAGTGTGCCTGCTTTGAAAACTCAGCACGCTTTTGACCTAGCAGCCACACACCTGGGAATTGTTCCCAGAGAAACAGAAATCCACGTTCATGGAAAAACCTGTGCACCATGTTCAGAGCAGCTTTCTTTGTAACAGCCTCAAGCTAGAAGTCAAATACTCTTCAGTAGGTGGACGGTGGAAACGGTGTGACAGAGGAGAGCGGGCAGAGAAGGAGCCGCCAGGGGCAGCTCTGCTCAGGTGGCTCTTAAGGGCATCCTGCTGAGCAAGGAAAGCCAGTCTGGAACCCCACACGCAAGGTCCAGGTGGCAGAGTGATAGACATGGGGAGCAGAATACTTCCTGTCAGGGAGGGGGAAGGTGCTCCTACCCCCTAATAGGAGGATCCTTGAGATGGGGGACAATTGTGCACCTTGATCATAGGGGTGGCCACACAGGTCTACCTATGAGATAAAACTGTCCAGAACTAAATAGGCACTCACACGCACACATGCCAAATGTATGTGCTCTGGATGAAACACTTGTCCCTCCAAAGTTCATCTGTTGAAGCTCTAACCCCCAAGGTGATGGTGTTAGGAGGTGGGGCCCTTGGAAGGTGACCAGGTCATGGGTAGGGCCCTCGTAAGTGGGATTAGTGCCCTTACAAGAAGACCCGCGAAAGAGATGCTCGCTCTCTCTCTCTCTCGTGAGAGAAAACCTAGTGAGGAGGAAGCAACTGAATCAGTCAGCATCTTCGCCTTGGAACCCCCAGAAACCAGAACTGTCAAATAAATACTTTTTGTTTAAACCACCATGATATTTTGTTACAGACGCCCTAGCAGAGTAGCACAGCTTACAATAAAGGAGAAATGGGAAGTGCTGTACGGATTCCTCCGAGGCCAGTTTTCGGAGTTTGATGTTGCTATAGGAGATGCTCGTGTTGGGGGAACTGGAGGAAGGGCACATGAGACTCTCCACACTGTTTATGCAACTTCCTGTGAATCTGCAATCACCCCCCACACACACACACACACCACCACCACCACCAAGAAAAAGGAAAAGGGGAAGGCAGGGAGAAGGCAGGTCCCTGCGGGGCTTACATCCCATCAGAGGCCAGGCAGAGCAGAGATGGGGGAAGCTGCAGACGTAGGGGGTGGAGGCAGGCTGCTTCCCACAGTCTAGGCAAACCTGCCAGGCCAGGTGTCTGGGGGAAGTTAGCACAGGCAGAGAGAAAGGGGTGGGCGCCTAAGAACTGGTACCTGCTGGGACAGGATGTGACCTCCAAGCCCTGCACCCTGCCCTGCCTCGCTCAGCCAGGCCTGCAATTGTGAGCAAGAAATTGATCCACCCCTACCCCCACGAGAAACCCGGCCCTGCTAGGACACCCCCATCCCGGAGGGAGCTCGCGGCAGCCCTTTAGCAGGGCCATTTCCACCAGGGGAGGGTCGGCCAGGGCTTCTGGGAGTCGCAGCCCCTGCTTCTCGGCAGGAAGGAGTAACTGAACGATCTTGCTTTGCATATTAGGAGCTGTGCACATCCCACTCTTCCCAAGTTACATGAGGACACAATTTATCTTTAGCCCGAAGCCACCTGCTTGGTAATCTGTTTCCGTGTACCCGATTGATCCCGCCAGCCTTGCATCGGCTGGGAAAGCGGCAACTTTATTTAAAGCAGTCAGCCTGCACAGACGAACTGGACAGGGTGGTCCAGGATGCGTCTGTCTGGACAGCCTCCCTGCCCTTCTCCAAAGGAGGGAGCAGCCTGCTTGCGCCCAGGCTGGTGAGGGGCCCAGTGCCACCTGAAAGCAACGCTCGGGCCTCAGCAAGAAGCTGTTTCCTGTGGGTCACTGGTTGAGATCTTTGTCCCCCACAAAGGTCATTCTTCATTTTAACATTTCCGCCTCCTTAAGTGGATTAGTATAAAGACTGGGAGCACTTGTCCCCAGCGCTGCCCAGTGCTGGATAATGGTGGATGTGTGTGTGGGGTTTGTGTCTCTGGGGCTTGCCTGCAGGGACAGCAGAGCTGCTCCAGGTCCTGTGTTTACAGTCTCCTCAAATACTTCTCTTTCTTTTCCCACAACGGGGCAGCTGCATTTTACTTCTGCACAGCAATCCAGGTCCCTCTCTCTTTATAAGGTGCGTGTTTCTCTCTTTCTCCCTCCTTCTCTCTCTCTCTCTGTGTCTTCCTCTCTCTCTCTTCCTACAGGGCGTTTTGCAGGTGGAACTCTTCCGCAGAGGTCAGGGCAGCCGGAGGAACTGAGGCCAAGCGGGCCTGATGCTATGGAGCAATGTGGCCTGGAGAGCAACAGGGTGCCAGGGGCTCGGCAGCCTCCTTGAGCAGGTGGCTCTGGAAGGACACGGACCCCTTCCAGGGGAGGCTTGGCTCTCAGTGCCTCCACCGGCTTTCCCTCCCTCCATTCCTCTGAGATGAGGATGTGTGTCTCTGTCTTCCAGGTGGGAGGTGAGGTGCAGAGAAGGCCTGTGTGACGTGGAGCACATGCACAAGCCACAGAGCCCTAAGGTCATCTGGGTGTCCTCCATGCAGTTAGGATTGAGCTAACCAAACAGCCCACCAAGAGATGCCCGCCATTCCTTGGCCTTTTATTTTCTTTTTTGTGGTAACTACACATAACAAAAAAGTTGCCATTTTAGTAATTCGGTGGCTTAGGTACATTCCCATTGTTGCCATCCAGTTCTGAGACTTTTTCATTACCCCAAATGGAAAGTCTGTCCCCATTAGCAGTCCCCCAGCCTCCTCCCCGCTGCCTGGAAACTACCTATCTTTGCTTTGTCTCCAGGATTCTCCTGTTCTGGACATTCTGTATCAATGGAATCATGCAATATGTGGCCTTTTGTGTCTGGCTTCTACTCAGTATCATATTGTCAAGACTCATCCCTGTTGGAGTCTGGGCCAGGGCTCCATTCCTTTTTATGGCTGAGTAATATTCCATTGCATGGCTAGGTGGAGCTTAGTTTATCCATTCATGTGCTGATGCTGCCTGCAGCATGTGGATGCCCTGAGGGGTTGGGTCATCCTCAGAGGTTTTGGAGAACATCAGTCCAAGAGTCAGGGACTTTGGGTAGCATTCACGGCTGTACCTCCAGAACCCAGAACCATGCCTGAGCCAGGGTGGTGCTCAGGAAGCATTTGCTGGATAATGAACAAAACAATGGATAAACGAGACTAGCCACTGGGGTAGAGAGTGTGCTCTCAGCAGCAGAGGCTGGGAGGCTAAAAGCTCTTAGAGGGCCAAGCAAACCATGCAGAGCTCTGGACCTGGAGTTGGGAACCTGGCCCTGAAGCCGCAGCTTCATCAATGCCTGGTCTTCCTACTGTGAAAGATCACCAGACTCTCAGTGGCTTGAGACAGCACCAACTTATCACCTTGTAGTTCTGGAGGTCACAAGCCCAGTGAGTGTGACAGGGCCATGATCCTTCTGGAGGCTCTAGGGGGAGAATTTGCTTATTTGATTTTGCCACCTTCTGGCAGCTCCCTGAATCCCTTGACTCTGGACCTTTCCCCTCCATCTTCAAAGCCACTAACACCATAGCATCCCTGGCTCTTCTTCCATCCCCACGTCTCTTTCTGACCACAGCTGGGAAGCTCCTCTCTTTCTAAGGGCTCAATGGTCAGGTTGGGCCCAGCTGGATGATCTAACCACTCCCTCATCTCAAGATCCTAGACCCCCTTTGTGAAATCCTTTCGCCACATAGGGAAACAGTCATACGTTCCTGGGATTAGGATGATACATTTTGGGGCGGGGTGTCTTTATTTTGTCTACCACAGAGGCCCCTTGGCCTCAGTGTCCCCATGGGAGAGGACAGAACAGAGGCTCCTCCAGGTCCTCCTAACTCTTTTGTCAGGTAATTGAAGTAGAAGAGAACAAAGACCTCTGACTTCGTATCAGTTTTTATCATCGTTGGAGCAGTTGCTTTGGAGTGGACCTTTCACTGTATTTTCTTCCCCCTCTTTTCCTAGGTGAGGGGTGCAGACTTCAGGGAGACTGGACCATCTGCAGAAGGTTTGTCTCTAAAGCAGGTCCTCTGGAGCCCACCGAGACTACCCAGCTTGGAAGCAGATGGAATCCACCACTGTTTGCCCAGGTGATTTGGGTGAAATGAAAACACTTTGGATCATTAAAAAAAAAAAATACAATGGATTTTGCATATTGAAATTGGTCCTTTTAGGAAGCTAGAACCTGCAGTTAATTGAGTCATTAATGTGAACGTTTCGGAAATGGACTTTCTCATTTTAAAACTCAGCATGGGGTGCATTGTGAGGATCTGTTGATATGATTGTTTCGTGTCAGTTATTGGCCTTCCATAAGCCATCTTCCAGACAGAGTGGGCTGCAGAAGGAGGACCTGCGGGGTGGTGTGCGATACCTTGGCCCCCCAGGTGAGTCCAGTGTCGATGTGTTCAGCCCCGGCGTCTGCGTGCTGTCTCTAGCTGGTGCTCGCGGACTCTGCAGGCAGCCAAGATGAAGGCACAGTTTGCAGCTTCTCAGAACCCAAGACAGGGTGAGTGTCTCTCCTGGAAGATCAGCAAGCCCTCGGCGACCTAAAATAAGGTTTTCACCTTGGCCAAGTCCCTCCCCTCCCCTGGGCTCCTCTGTGGGTCCCACAAGCCAGCCTGAAAGACTCAAGGTTCCTGGAGGGGAGGAGAGGGGCACAAAATGGCTCTACCACTTGGAAATCCTCCAGCCAGGAGTGTAAATGGTCTCTTTCAAGGGGTCAAGCTTTCTGCACATCTGACCATGGGCCTAGCTACGCACATAACGCCTTCAGCAAGAGCAAGTCGGCACCAACCTTGGACTTGGGCAGTAGTGCCAGCCAGGCGGGCTGGTGTCATGGGCATGCTCTCCTCCTGCTAAGCCCCCAGAACTGTGGTTATGTAATGGAAAGAGCCACTGCTAGTAGGGCTTCTAGGTATAGGTGACAGAGCATTGTGGTCCTTACAGGTCCCATCATCAGAGAGGTTTTGCTGGTGTCACTTGGGGTCCAGGTGACATGATGCATAGAACTGGCCAAGTGTCCTCATTTCTACAGGTGAGTGCTCATTCATGCCTTTGTTCTAGAACTATGTATTGCCTGGGGAGGTAGCTCAGTACCACACATGTGATCACCATGCACAAGATCTGGGTTTGATCCCAGCACCACAAAAAAAAAAAAAAAGGAAAGAAAGTTAAAAAGGAAAAGGAAAGGAAAGGTAGAAATACATACTAAGCATTGAGCACGCTAGGAGCCTCGAGGAGTAAAGTGAGTGAGAGGACGTTTCCTGCCCTCCTGGCACTAGTGGCCTGAGGCAGGAGGAGCCCTGGTGGCAGGAGGCTGCAGGGAGCCTGCGGTAAGCAACCTTTGTTGGTTGATTTCTTGTTTCATTCTTCCAGTGTCTCTTGCAGCTGCTTATGTGCCAAACCCATGGGCGCTTGCCAAAGACGAGTCCACGCGAAGCAGGTAAATGTCAGTTAAAATGTCAACGCTGCCTGTGGAGTGCTTGGCAGACAGAAACCTCTTGAGTAGTTGTGAAAACGGTTCATTTGTTGAGAAAAGACGGTGCATGCAGCTTGGCCCAAGCGGTCTCTTTGCAACTCTGTGCTGGATACTCACGGCAGGTACACACGCTTTCTCCTTGAACTCACTGGTGATTCAGTGTGTACCTGTTAGGGACAAGGAGCTGGCCTCCTCGAGGGACATAGGCACGAGGGGGACACAGCTCCCACTCCAGAAAGCTCACACATGACTGGGGAGAAGAAAGCCCACAGCTCAGGACGACAGGCCTGTCAGCCCAAGCCGATGCCTTTGGCTCAGCCCGGGGCTCGCCATCTATCTGAGAACTGAGCGGCTTCCGCTGCGACTGAGGATCGCTCTCTGAACGCCATTGTCCCTGTCCCAGGACACTTTCTCCTTGGATCCTCTCCCAAATGGACCTCTTGTTTATTTTCCTGTTAAGACAACAGGCACTGGACGTGGCAGCTGACCCTGCAATCACGGAGGCATTGGGGAGGTGGCGGGCCAGCTGTTTCCATGTGTGGGCAGGAGTTCTCTGGAGGGTGGCCTGCACTATGCGGGTGGAGGTTTTCCAAGCGGAGGCCACCCTAACGGGCTTTTCGACAGGCTGTTGGCTGAGCGCCTCTGGGGTCTTGGAGCCTTGGAAGCCCTGGGGGGAGCTTGACCTTCGTCCTAGGGGATGGTATCCCACAGGGCTCCAGATAGGGGAGTGTGCAAGACAGGGCCTCAGAGCCCTCTAGAGGTGGCAGGCTGGGTGGTGCTCCTACCCTGGACTCTGGGCAGAGGCCTTTAGAAGGCGCCAGGCGTCCAGGCAGGCTGGCCAGCGCTCCGCTCTGAGATGACAGCATCAGCCATGTTTGCCAAAAAGGTTTTGCTTTCTGTCCCAGAAATTGAAGAGAGGTTGGAAATTAGGACTTTGCCTTCTCCAGACTCCAGGGAGGAGGAATCCAGGGAAGGCCAAGATGGTGAACCAGCCGCTAGGTACGAGGGTCTCCAGGAAAGGCGTCCTGCACCCTCACCGTTTTCCCGGGCTGGCCATCTTCGCCGTCTCTGGTCTAGAGAGGCGTGGGGAAACCATAGCCCAGGCCACACTGACCTCCCTCGTCTGTGTAACCGCTTTCCCTGGCTCATGGCCACGTTCGACCTGGAAGGACAGCCCTCCCTGCGGCAGCTTCGTGGCCATGAGGGCCCTGAGGCCGTGGTGCTGAGGCCCTTGCCCATACGCGTTGGCCGTGGCTTCCTGCTGCCCGACACAGCCACCTTCCGCTGCCCCTCCTGCCCTGAGGAGTCCCTGACCCCACGTCTGATGAGCTTTGTCCAGCTCTGCTCCTCCCTCCATGGGGCCAGCTGCCCTTTGCCTTCAGAGTGTAGTTCTGAGTCCCCACCAGGGCCTGCCTGGGGCAGTGTGGCCAGCCCTCCCCTGGCTGCTGCCCTGGTACACTGGGCACTCCGTGCCATGGCGTGGCAGAAGCCAGCAGCTGGAGAGGACACCTGGAGCAGACCACAGGACCCGTGAGGTCCTTCAGGAGGGGCAAGGGGGCAAGGGCAGGTGGGAGAGAAGCCGCTCCAAGGCTCCACCAGTACTCGTGTCTGTGCAACGGAGAAGCTGTTTCCAGTCTCTCAACACCGAGGGGAGCCCTAGGCCCCTTCTGGGACTCCATGCTGGGACACTGGCCCTGCCAGTCCAGCACCACATCCTCCAGCCCCCTCAGCAGTGAGTGGTCCTCACAGAACTCAGCTGCCAGAGGCACACAGGGGTGGGAGGCATCCAGGACACCACCAGGTCCCTCCACCGCACACAGCGTTTGCACCTGCCACCTGCCACCTGAGCTACCACACTCAGTGAGGATGGCTGGGGGCGGGTCTAACCGCCTACCACACTCTGGTGTCACAGCCCTGTGGGGTATTGTCATCTGCAGGACCCTGGACAGGGCTCTGCCGCCCCTTGCTCCAGTCCACCTGAGGTTCGGGGCCTCGCCTGGGATGGTCTCTGCCTAGGGGAGCAGAACATCCACTTCCCTGGGAACTCAGGGAGTGGTGGCATCATGGCAGCCAGACTTAGCCCGTGACAGCACAGGACACGCAGTCAAATTCAGATTCCAGTTAAAGGGCGCCCCATGCCCTGAGTGTCGCACATTTGTTAGAAACTCAGCATCTCCGAGGGATGTTTTCTATTTTATCTGGAAACTGTGCAAAGGAGGCTGGACTCTGACTTCCCATCAAGTCTGCACCCCCCCCCCACTCCACCGCTGACCTTGCCCGCTGCCACCCTTGGCTGTGGAAGACCTTCTGCCTGGCACCCTCAAGTGCTCTTCTCCGCAGCTCTCTCCTTCCTCAGAGTGACTCTTGAAAATGTGCCCTGTGGGCAGAGTTAGCCGGCCTGGCTGCCCACGCCTGCATCCCCACTGGTGCCAAGAGGACTCCTGCTTCTGTGTTCCTCGTCCAGAGAGGAAAGGCCGAGCATCAGCTCTGCTGTCCTTCCTGCTGCAGTTGGATGTACAAGTCCGTCCTAGTGGAGGCTTGAGGACTCCTCCACGGGGTGATCTCCAGGCCATCCCAGGCCCTCATGACCAGACCTTGAAGCTCTAGCTCACAAGACGTCTGAGGCCCAGTCTGGCCCTTGCTAACCCAACGCAGCAGCTGAGGCCTGGGTAGGGGTGTGCCCTGGAGAAGGGCCCCCAAGAGCTTATAGCATAGGGAGGAGTCTTGAGGTGGCTGTGCCTGAGGGGCTGGGCCATCCACTTGGAGCTCCCTGATGGGGAGTCTGGCTTCTCCCTCCTAAGGCGTGGGCAGGGTGGTCCCCCTGGAAGGCAATGGGCACCATCTTGGTAGGTCTGGAGGTCTCTCTCAGATTGGAAAATTTGCCATTTTCCTTGAAGGGTTAGAGAGCAGGACCTCTTATCTGGAAGGGGACTGTGGCCTTGGCTCTTCTGGGTCCTTGTGGCCATGCCTCTGTCCACTCTGGCCCCAGGCCCTTGGGTGCTGAAGATGGCCACTGGGGGGCAGTGGTAGCAAGGAGACCTGGCAGGGATCCACACAGGCTCCTTCCCAGCTGGCCTTCCCAGCAGGGAGACGTCTGGGTAGTGAGAGGTCCCTGCTGTCCTGTCCAGGGAACTGGAGGCCAAGGCTCTGCCTGAGTACTGGACCTTTTTCTAATGTTACCCCTGCCCACACACAGCCATACACCCATATCCACTCATTCACACTCGAGCACACGTGTGTGTGAGGCATTGGTCCTCAGACGCTTGCACACGGATGAACTGCTACACACTTGCCAGTCACACACACGACGTGTAGAGACATGTTCACAAACACATGCACTCCACACACTGTACCCGCACAGGCTCAGCGGGCCCCAGATGCCCTCCTGAGAATGCAGGGACTTGAGATTTTCCATTTGTCTCCTCTCCTCAGCAAGCAGCCAGTGGGGTCTGGATGCGGACCCTGCTGCTCAACGCCAAAGGAATCCCTTGTCAGGGTTCCTCTGTGGGCTCTGCCTTCCTCCAAAGCCCTTCTGCAGGCATGGTGTCCTGGGCCTGGGAACCCCGTCCTCCTGTGCCTGGCAGCCTGCTCTGTCCTCCGGGGTCCCTGGCCGTCTCCAGCCCTTGGTCTCAGTGGGTTGAAGTGGATTTCATTTTCTCCTTGGCAGCTCGACCAGGATCCTAGGAAGCCCTGCGCACTCTTCTCCTCCCTTCCATTCCCGGCCATCCTTGCTCCTAGCTGTCCTCACTACCCATTTTACAAATAGCAAGACTGAGTCCCCAGGACAGGTAGTGACTTGCCCAGGGCATACAGCCTGTCAAAAATGTCTCCCTTTTACTTCTGCATACAGATGGGGGACTGCTCCCCCTTGGGGACCTTGGAAAACTCACCCTGCAGGGGGTGGGAGCTGATGACCCCAAGGTCCCTCCTGTGCAGTCTCTAGACCACATGGAAGTCCACGTCCAGGCACAGTTCTCCCAGGGGCCAGAGGAGCATAGCCCATATCCTGTTTGAGGGACATTGGTTTAGCTTTGAGCATCGACAACGTCATTGGCAGAATTCACAGACAGAAGTGGGCCTGGAGCCGGGCGCGGTGGCGCAGGCCTGTAATCCCAACACTGTGGGAGGCTGAGACAGGAGGATCGCGAGTTCAAAGCCAGCCTTAGCAACGGCGAGGCGCTAAGCAACTCAGTGAGACCCTGTCTCTACATAAAACACAAAATAGGGCTGGGGATGGGGCTCAGTGGTCGAGTGCCCATGAGTTCAATCCCTGGTAGAAAGAAAGAAAGAAAGAAAGAGAGAGAGAGAGAGAGAGGGAGGGAGGGAGAGAGGGAAGGGAAGGAAGGAAGGAAGGAAGGAAGGAAGGAGAGGGCCTGGGTGGGCTTCATCTGAGGCTGGGTCTGTGGGGTGAGTGGCAGGGCTGGGCCTTGACTCTGACCCTTCCGGTCGCCTGCCCTGGGAGTCATGGCCCCCACAATACCAGCAATTCCTCTCCTGTAATGTGGGGGCGCTACCCACCTCTTGGGGGCAGCTGTGAGCCCCTGAGTTCATGCAGAGCAAGGAGCAGGCATTCAGAGACAGTGCCCCTGGAAAGGCCCCCGGGACACATGTGGCCCACCACCCCCAGGGCCTGCCTTACTGATGAAGTGGCCCATCTGGCTGTCACCGTGAAGCTTCTCCCTGAGGCCTCCGCCTGGCAGGAGCCTCCCCGCAGCTCTGAGCTGTTGTCATCAATGGCGTTTACCCAGACGCAAGCCCAGGCTGGGTGGGCTCAGAGGAGGGGGCTGGGTACGTGGGGGAAGAGTGCTGGACGGGAGCGTGGCCTGGGGTGCCCTCAGGAGAAGCCTCCCTTTTGCCCTCCGCAAGGAGCCCCTCCCCAGAGGTAGCAGCCAAAGGACCAAGAAGGAGCCAGTGTGGCTGCGGAGGGGAGGAGGGTCCATGTGGGTCCAGGGCCTCCGAGTCCCCCCAGGAGGCCTGGTTATCAGGGAGCCCGGGAGGACGGGGGCTCGGTGCTTTTGGCCACAGCTGTGGAAAGCGTGGCAGTTCCCTGGGGCTTTGCATGCTCTGTTCTCCAGCTGCTGACATTTTTTGACAGGGAGGCGCAGATCTCAGCAGACTCCAGCTGCTAGGGGCTCAGGGGGCTCCTCTCAGAACAAGCCCAGAGCCAGAGCACTTCCTGAGCGTCCTCAGTCCCGGCGACACTGATCACGCTCTCCTGCCCTGTGTGGGTGGGTGAGTGTGAAAGTGTGTGCACACTTGTGTGTTGGCAGATGTGTGCACCATGCCAGTGAGTTTATGGGCATGTGTGCTCCATGCACACGGGTGTGTGCACACGCAGGGACATGCACAAGTTGGTGCCCAGGCTTGTGCAGGGCACGTGTGTGTGAGTGTGCATATGTGGCCTTCTGCCCCTGTGCAGGCAGCATGTCTCTGGGATGCCGAGTGGCCCTGGGCATGGAGGGAGCGGTCCGGCGAGCCTGCCACATAAGGCTCTGAGGACCTCTTCCTCCCCAGCAGCATGCCTGGCCCTGGAGCTGGCCATTTCTGCTCCCGTGGCCCTGGCCGCAGTGTTTACTGCCCTTCAGGGAAGCCTGGTGGAGGGCTCAGGGTGGTGGTTCCACACTGCGGAAGGGCCTCGTGGCAAAGCATCAAGCGTCCAGGGTTCACCCGGCCCGGAGCTCTGACCACGGCGGCCGATGCTCAGTCAATAATAGTAAATCATCTGGTGTTTACAGGGAGTCGCCCGGGGTGGGTCCTGGTGCGTGTTCTGTGCAGGGCGAGTGAGGAGGCCAGACCACCACCACGCGCTGTGACCAGGGACCTGCCACCCATTCTCCCCGGTCTTCACGGTCGCCTGAATAAAAGGCCGGGCTGGGCCTCCTGGAGCTCTGGAATCCCAGGACTCAGAACTTCCAGCCTAGGTGCAGGTCAGCCCAGGGGGCACAATGCTGTCCTGAAATCTGTGTGCTGGAGGCTGACCCTGGACCTCAGGAGGAGAGCAGGAGAAGGGGCAGTCTCGCTCCTAGGATAGCGTCTGCCTGTGCCAGATGTGTGGCATTTCCCCAGACACCCCCTCACCTTGGGAGGCCATCTCTGCCTCCAGGCAAGACATAGCAACATGAGTGAACTCCAGACACACGAAAGCTCCCAGCCTGAGAAAGTGTACGTGAGAGTAAAGGGCAGTGACGAGGAGAAACACAGACCGGGCTTGTTTGGAGAGCAGTGAGCTTATTTGGAGCTTTGAATTCGTCCCTGAGATTCCTGGTAGCCAAATTGAAAAGGGAAATGAGTTCGGTTCACTTATCTTTATTATCCCTTAGGAAAGGGTTTCCCAACTCTCTTCCAGTTGGGGTGCACAGAGATGTGAAAGACTCCAGGGAAAGAGCACGTGGCCTCTCCCATCATCCAGGGGACAGCTGTCCCATGGCTGAGCGGAGCTCATTTGCATTAGGAAAAGGCTCCATCAGAGGCAGCATCGTCCAGTTCCTTGTTCCAGCCTTGCTGCTGAAAGATGCTTTTCCTTTCGGGCTCTGTTTAGGTGGCCCTGACAGCAAGAACATACAATGTCCCCAACAGCATCTGGAGAGCACATGCAGTCAGCCCCGTGGGAGCGGAGGGCGCGTGTCCAAGCCACAGGCCTGCGTGTGGATGGCCACGTCCACCTGCAGGCTGCGCAGGGGCCAGCCTCTGCTGAGCACCACGAAGGGCCAGGCGCGGTCGCGTTCCTCGCTCTGTCACCCGGATTTTCAGGTGGCCCAAGACTTGGAAATGCCAGCAGGAGCGCGGACACGGGGCCAGGGACCTGCAGCAGTGCCCACCCTCCAGGCCTGAGCCCCGAACCTGCTGCTCACACAGGGGCATGCTCAGCCTGTGGTTCCAGGCTCTTCTGTTTGCTGAAGAGTGGCTCTTGGTGCCACCTAGTCAGCAGGCCTAGCCCTCTCCCAGCGACTGGGCACAACTGACACCTGGTGCAGGTTGTGTCTAGCAACGGATCTGGGGGGACAGAGCCCCACTGCTCAGCTGGGCCCCAGAGGGGAAAAGCTCCTGTCCCTCCACAGACGGCCTCTTCCTGTGGCCCTGTCCCTGCCAAACTCTTCCTGGATGTGTCCTCTCTTCTCCACTGGACAGACTTGAAAGCAGAAAGGGTGATGAGGCTGCTCTGGACAAGACCAGGCCTGGCCTCCCTCAGCAGCCTCTTCACAGTCCAGAGGAGACAAGCGTGAATGCAGCGTCTGAAAGAGCGACCAGACGGCCACCCCACAATCGCCCTCGACACCTGGGCAGGCTGGTTCCAGGACCAGCTGGGACGCCCACGTCCACGATGAGCAAGGCTTTACCACATGGCGCTGTGTCTGCTGCCACCTACACAGCCCCTCACACTGCAGGCCACCTAGTAAGATGGACACGCTGTGTGAGGCGTGGCACACTGCGTCATTTAGGAGATAAGGACGAGAAAACTGTGCGTTCAACATAGACACAACTAAAAAAAACTTTCCATCTGCCATTGGTGCTGCCCAGGGTGGAGGAACCCAGGCCCTTGGGGGACACGTGGGCTGCGGATACGAAGACTGGGAGGAGTCGCCCAGAGAAATGGCCGCTCTCATCGCTGGTCTGAGGGAGGAAGGGTGGCAGGAGAATGGCAAAGGATGAGCAGAACTTGCTAGGGCAGCACAGGAGGGGAGAGAAGTTTCTGGACAGAGAAGGCTGTGCCTGAAGGCCGAGGGGTGAGCGGCAGAGGGTGGTGGGCCGTGGGGAACTCAGGGGGCAGCTGGGACCCCAGTAGGACTTCGAGGTGTGGAAGGTCAGGCTGCAAGGCCATGGGGCCTGGAGGTCTGGTCCTTAAGCCTGGAGGTCCACAGCTGTGTTCTAAGAGCACAGAGAACCCTCCAGGTAGAAAAGACAGACGACACCCCACTGTCTGGGACGAGGCTGGTAATTTTATTTACCATAAATTCTTCATGACTTTTTAATTTTTTAAAATTTATTATTATTTCTTAACAGAGAGAATGACAGCCAGGATGGAAGGCAGGGCAGGGCTTGCTGGTCTCTCTGTAGGAGCGAGGGAGGCCCAGGGTGTGTGTCCTTTGGCTGTCCTGCAGGACGTGGACACCAGGAGGGGGCTGAAGCCCTGGGACCCCCTCTTGGGAGGGGCATGGCTACACGGGTGACCCTTGACTGCCTGCACATATCTGAGTGGCCCCCACAGGGTCCCCTGTGAGGGTCAAAGGCTCACATGGCCTTCTCTGTGTGTCCTGTGTCCCTAGGAGTCTGGTCAGTCTGGAGTGGCCTGCTGGGCCTTGTCTCAGCTTACCCCTACTCTCTTCTTGGACAAGCAATTGCTAGAAACTGACGTCTGGTCCTGAAGTGAGACCCCTTCTCTGCAGGCTGGCTTGTGGTGTCCTGTTCTCTGTTGGGCAAGGCCACTGTGCATGCCAGGTGCTTTGTGGCCTACAACTGGCCCCTGAATAAGGCAGGGGGCAGTGCTGGAGTCTAGCCTCAGACCCCCCAGGTGTGGGCAGTGGGAGGACAGGCAGCAGCACACAGCGGGGTAGACCAGCTGCGAATGACAGTGGGCCCTTCTCTCTCACGCCCCGCGGTGGCTTCAGGGACCATGGGTGGGCCTGGCTGAGGCTGTGCTCCTGGCTGAATCAGGCTTCCCTGGGGAATCTACTTCAGAAAAAATGGCAGAGACCAGACATCCCCTGTGCAGCTGGGGCAGCCTCACCCGGGCCTTCTTGCCCTCATCATGAAGCCCACGCCCACTGCTGGGTGTCCCAGGCCGTACTGTGGCCCCTGCTGACCTCCAGGCTGAGATCCCAGTACCCCAGGTGAGCGTACGCTGTTCTCGCTCCTGAGACTGCCGGGCACTTCCCTCTGGGCCCCATCATGTGCACCGGGACATTCTGCCTCGTCTTTGAGGCTCTCCTGGGGACAGTCCCTTGGTCGGAAGCTCGTTCCTCATAGCGACAGAGGCACCTGGAGTGTGCGCAGCTCCCACTGTTCTGCTGTGGGCTGTGACATCTTCCCTCTGAAGTGAGACAGTGAGACCCCCTCCCCAGGGTGCGCCCCCAGCCCTGCCCTGGCCTCAGGAGGTGCCCAGGTAGTGGGCAAACCAAATGCCATACCAGCCTGTGGCAGGAGCACACTGGCACCCTAGAAGCTGTGGTCAGGCAGGTGCCCTGCTGACAGCACAGGAGGAGGAACCAGGATGGAGTGGAGGCGTTCACACAAGAGATGCCGGACAGCCCAAGGCCGCTCTCCATGGCCCACCTGGGCAGGCACCTAGAGGAGCAGAGGGGGCCCCTCCTGAGCTGGCCGCCCCCTCTTCCACCTCCTTCAGTTCTCAGAAGGCCAGTTCCAGGAACCAAGCTCAGCCCAGGCCCAGCCCAGCCTGCAGATACTGTTTCCTGGAAAACCGGGGCCTCAGGCCCCCAGGGGGCCCTCAAAGGGAAGACTGCTCCAGCCCAGCTGGCTGCCAGCAGCAGAGGGGAGGGTGGCGTCAACAGGACCTGCTGGTGGGGATGGAGGGGCAGCAAGCGTCCTGGTTAGGGCCAGGGGAGATAGAAACGGTGGCCCTTTCTGGGCACCCAGTGGGCCTGGCAGAGCTAAGGAAGAAAGGCAGGCTCCTAACGACATGGAAAGACTGTGGGTCCAGGGGACTCAGGCAGGGGATGTCCAGGGAGCCCAACAGGAGGACAGCCCCAGCCCCTGCCCCCGCCCCATTTCATCTAATCTTGCAGAACCTGCTAAGTGAGCACAGAGACGGCTGCACA
This sequence comes from Geosciurus inauris, assembly GCA_004024805.1. Classification (NCBI taxonomy): domain Eukaryota; kingdom Metazoa; phylum Chordata; class Mammalia; order Rodentia; family Sciuridae; genus Geosciurus; species Geosciurus inauris. Next base: position 8,955 of record PVHX01011327.1, on the reverse strand, counting down.
GCAGGGCGGTGGCCCAGGCTGGGGTGGAGCCCTCCACTGAACCTCCCTGGTGCTGACCTGAGCCCGGCCACCCGCACAGCCAAGGCCTGTACAACCCAAAGGAAGCCCGTATTCTGCCCTGGGCGGGGCGGGGGAGCAGAACACCTGAGCTCTGCAGGGCTGGAGGGCAGATGAAGGAGGGGTCCTTCCAGGCAAGGCCAGGTGGGGAGGGGGCGGCGAGCTGCTTCTAGCAGTCCTGGGCCACGTGACCCGAGGCCCCCTGAAGCCCCCAGGCACCTGGAGGGGGTGAAGAAGGGCGCAGGTGAACCCAGGGAACAGGGCTGCCCCTCCGGGAGGTGCCTCACCTGGCAGGCAGCTGGCAGGTAGCCGCAGGGATGAGCAGGCCTGAGCGTGGGCCCCCCGGGGCTGCTCTGATGGGTTTATGCCTAACTGAAGCAAAGAACAGATCGATTTCTCGCTGCTCCTGCAACCTCGGTCCTCAGTCAGCTGCAGGCAGCCTGCTGCGCTTCTTGGTGACTTCCTTCCCACTGCTCCGGGAGTATCCAGGAGTATCTGGGAGGACAATCGAAGGCGGCTCATGTGTGGAGGGAGGCTACCTCAGGGTCCCAGAGTGGGCACACATGTGCACACACATGGCCATAGACACTCAGGGGAGGCACCTGCTAGGTGAACTCACAACCTTCTGTGGTTTGCTGCCCAGGCAGAGTTAATGCGACCACTCGGAATCCCAGGGCTAAACCCTCCTTGCCTCCCAGTGCTTTGCCTCACAACTTCAACATTCTATAGTCCTCACCAACATGCCATCGATTTCCTGCCACTGGGCCTTTGCACAGGCTGTTCCCTCCACCAAGAACACTTGCACATCTCCTCCCCACCTATTCCTTTGCCAACTGACAACACCTAACCTGAAAATATACCTCACCCCACACAATGATTCCATGAGCAATCCTGTCCCTCTGGACTTAACTGGCAGGTCCCCTCTCTCGTGGCTTCTCTTCAGGACGGGCTTTTGTCCTCTCTGTACTCAAGGCCCGCTGGGCTTGCCCTGACGTGACCAACCTATGTGAAATGTTCCCCTGGCTGGCCTGGCTCCGTCCCTCCTGGGGGCATGTGTACACTCCCCCCCTTCTGTAGCCATCATGCTGCGATCAAGGCCAGTCACGTGCCAGATGGAAGGACTGTAGCCCCGGAGCCCATGTGGCCAGGCCCAGCTCTGACTCGCCTGCCGGGCTGCAGCAGTCCAGCAACCAAAGATTCAGAAGGAATCCAGCCCCTGCAGGCAGCACTTGGAAAAGCATTTTAAGGTGCATCTGGTGGCCCAGTGACACCTCCATCAACACCCTCTCGCGCCTCCTGTCTCCCTCTCTCCGATGCCCTGAAATCCTTCCTGCCCCCCAACCCTGCAGGGCCCCCTCCCGGCCTCCCTCCTGCACACTGGCCTTTCTCTCTCTGACAGCCCGGTCCCCTGGCTCTTTGTGGTGGAGGGGCTTGGCCTCCCTGGCCCCTCTGGCTTCTCCTTTGTTTCCTTTCTGCTTTGCCCATCCTCCTCCGTATTTCTCTTCCACAAAGGGGAACCCTGGAACTCACCCAGCCAGTGAGAGTCCTCCCTGTCGCCCGCCCTCTGGAGACCTCTCTCTTTGTGTCCTCTTTCCTAAATCTGCATCATAAAGAAGCTCCAAACCCAGCTGGCAGATAGGGAGCCCTTCCTGGGAGGAGGGACAGCGAAGCTGAACCAGCAAGCTCAAGGTTCTCTTTCTTCCGTGGGCGACAGGGGCCATTCACATGTTAATAATCATATTCCCCTCACGAATCCGGGCAACCTTCTTACCAACTGTGTTTTAACTTCACACAATTGCTTGTGAACAATTCCACGAACAAGGAAACTGAGGTGGGCTGTGAGGAGGACGGTGAGCACCTTAGCCTTAGCGGGCAGTAGCAGGTACAGGAGGACTGGAACCCCGAGGGTCCGCATGGCACAGTGCTCTTCAAATCCCACCTCACCCTGGGCCCCACCTGTGGCCCGGAGAGTCCAAGGAGTCAGCAAGAGTGGTTCACTGGACCCGCGCATTCCGGGCACAGGGCTCTCTAGGGCCCTGCCTTGTTCCTCAAGCAGATTTTCCCCAGTCCCCACAGCACCACATATGTAATTCTGTTCCTCTCGGCACAGCCTAGGAGGGCACCGTGCCCACACTGCCGAAGCCTTTTGGGTGCTCAGGTTGGTGGGGAGTGGAAGGCAAGGGTGGCTCTTCATGACTTAGGGTTCAGGAGGGCCAGGGATGCTGGTCCTGGGCAGAGAGCAGGGTCCTTTGGGGGAGCTGGATGCCTGGCTGCCTGATTTCAACAGTGAGCGACTTCTGGTTTTGTTTGGGGTTTTCTCTTTGCCTCTTTAGGGTTTGTGCTGGAGGAAACCAGGAGGCCAATGTGTTTTGTCTTCTTGTTTTGTCGGTGGATTTTTGTTTGTTTCTTTGCTTTTAATTTTACAAAAGTTTTAGGAAACTCTTCTTGTGCAACTGAAAAATTGGAAGTTTTGGAAGAAATCCAAGAGCCAGGGTCAATATGTCCAATAAAAAGCAGCTTGTTGAACCCCACCAGCTGTTTCCTTGTGGGGCCTGACCTCACATGCCCCGGCAGATTTGGGGGCAGGGCCTAGACTCTGGAGGTTGAGACCCCTGAGCCTCTACAGGCCTTGTGGTGAGTCTCTGAGGGGCCAGGAGAGCGAGTGGGCGAGTGAGGAAGCCCGGAAGGGCCACGGGGCTGCGGGGTCAGCTCACCTTTGCAAGCTGTCTCTAGGGGCTCCTGGGACCCAGGGACTCTGGCCATCAGGCTGGGTCACCTTTTCTAAGAGTCTAAACCTCAAAAGCCCCAGCCTCTGAGGTGTCCTTCATAGACCCCTGGGGGATAGCCCAGGAGGGAGCACATACTGGAAACAGAAGGTTCTAGGCCCAAAGGCAGGGGTCCTGGCAGGACCTGGGAGGAAGGGGATGGCTTGGAGTTAGCACAGGAGGATAGGAAGGTACTGAAGGGGGCCTGAGTTCTTCCCCACTCAGCCGGGGCTCTGGAGAGGCCTCTTCTGGGCTGCAGACGCATCCTCTCCTGATGTCCTTACATTGGGGGGGTGGGAGGTAGAAGGGCGGGAAGTGGCTGCCTGGGCCCGTTTCAAGAGGTTATGACCCATTACCTGGGCTCCTCAAGCCCCAGCCCCTCCCAAAGACCACACTCCTAGCACCATCACCTTAGGGGTTAGGGTTTCAACAAGCAAATCTGGGCTGGGGGACAGACAGATCCAGTCCATGGAAAGAGTGAGTGCCCCTGGGCTGTGAATGGGGTGAGTCCACCTGGCTGGGCAGGTGGCTGGGGTTTTGGCAGGGCAAGAGGTTCTCCTGTGAAGTCCAGGAGGGCAGAGTATCCACATGGTGCAGGGACAGGCTGTGACAGGGAGCCTAGAGGGGGGTGTCCAGGGACAGAGGCAGCGTCAGGGCATGAGGACTCTGAGAAGGTGGAGGCCCACCCCCTGGGGCACAAGTCCCCCCCAGGGGGGAATGAAGTCTCAGCTCTCACCTGGGCAAGGGCCCACTGCCCTGGTGTCTGGTCATGGGTCTAGACACCCCCAGGGACTCAACTATGGAAACTGTGCTCCAAGAAAGCGCAGGGGCGAGCCGGGGAGACGCCCAGCCCAGCTGCCCTTTGCTGCACGAGGCCTGAGCAGACACAGACGCTCACCAGGAAAATGCATTTTCTTTTTGGACCCGAGTCTTGATTTTGTAGAATAAACATGTGTCAACACTGAGAGCGTGCACGCTGCTCATCAACGCTGGCCCGGCGGGGCTGCGTGCCGTCCAGAGGCTGCGGTGGTCATTCTTTCCTCTCCGGGCTCCTCCTGGCCTTGGGGATCTGCACGCTTTGCTCAAGGCGGAGGGGCCTTCAGGAATCCAGAGCTGGAGAGGCCTCTCCAAGGAGGGGCTGTGGCTCCCGTGGTGGCTCTCCTGATTACACTGGGTGGGGGGCAGGCGAGAAGGTCGACCCGTCCGGTGGCCCGAGTGGGACACACACTCCTGCTCCAGGGGCCCAGCCACCCGCTTCTTCTCCCTCCCACAGCCCTCCCTGCTCCTGCATGCTGCAGGTAATCAGTCGGTTCTTCATTTCTTTCTAAAACTTATTTTTCTAATTCAGACTGCCCCCGCTGTCCTTCCACATCCACCCAGAGGGCAGAGACGTCAGATTTTGCCCAGGGCATCCCACCCATAGAAGTCTGCCTGACATGCAATAATCGTTGGCACTTGATCAACATTTGACTTTAGTAAATATTTGATGAACATTTACCTCTGGCCAAGACAGAGTGAGAGAGTCTAGATTTACCCTCCCTCCCGAAGCATTTAGAAATCAGGACAGAATAGATGGAATCACCAAACTTCAGACATGGGACATCAGACAGTTGTAGTCAGCTCAAGGCAGTGATTCCCCAAGATGTGGAACAACGTGAGCCTGTGACGGCACCAGCCCACTGCTGAGAGAGTATCCAGGCCACCAGGGTGCAGCTGAGCCACAAGGGCCCCAGTCATTCTGAGCTGAGGAGCTGCCACTGGGAATTCAAGGATGCTGAGGCTGCTGGAGTCCACAGGGCAGAAGGGAGAAGAGACAAGGGCACAAGACGGAGTTTCAGGGACAAGTAGAAGGTCCCTCTCTTGTGCTCAGCAAAGGGCTGAGCAGACCACACGAGGAGGTAAAGGAGGGAAGGTGACAGTGACCCTCATGACTGGCCAGAGTGCTTATTCCCAGACCACAGGATGGTCTCACAACTCATGGGCACTGAGGAAGCACTCAGTAAGGAGATGGCCCAGTGGTGGGGCAAAAGCCCCATAGACTAAATGACACTTTGACACTACTTAACAGAGCTTAAAACCAAGACTCAAGGGAATCTACTTGCTTCCCAGTAACTTAACTATGTCTGAAAACAAAGCTCAAGGATATTCACAGGAGTGAAACATCAGCACCTAACAAGGTAAAATTTACAGTGCCTGGAATCTAATAGAAAAGTACTCAGGCATGTGAAGAGGCAGGAGAGGGTGACATCCAAATGCAGAAAACTCAATTAATTGAGACTGACTCCAAAATATCAGAGATGATAGAATTAGTACGCAAGGCACAAAGAGTTATTATAACTCTATTCTCCTGTTCAAGAAGCTGAAGGAAAGGCTGAGCATATTAAAGAGACTGGTGATAAACGGAGAGGGAAGTGGGACTTCTAAAGGAGAAAGGCAATGCCTGAGATTAAAAATACACCACGCTGGGGTTTGCAGAAGATTAAACCCTGCGCAGGAGGAGACCAGTTACCTCAAAGACATAGTAAAGGAAACTGGAAAGTGAAATGTGGGGAAAAGGAGAGAAGGGAAAAAATAAACAGAGCATCAGGGAGGGTGGGAAAACTTCCAGGAGCCCAACGTCTATAAGGAGAGGTTTCTGGGATGGGAGAGGAAGAGACAGGAAAACAATAGGGAAAAAATAGCAACACAAATGTTACAAATGGGATAAAAACTATGAACATCAAGATTCAAGAAGATTATGAGCTCAGGCACATGCAACAGGAAAAAAAGCACACCAAGTCATATCCTAATCTAATTGCCTAAAACCAGCGATCAGGAGAAAACCTTAGAAGTAGCCAGAAAAACAAAACAAAACAAAACAAAAAAACACTCTGTACAGAGGAACAAAAGGAAAGATGAGAGCAGATTTCTTGTCAAAAGCAATGCAAGTGAGAAGAAAACGGGTTAAACATTATGTTAAACATCTTGAAACATTGAAAGGAATGAAATGATCAACTCTCTCTTCTATACCCTGCAAAAATATCTTTCAAAAATGAAGGTAAGCACTAGGACTGAAATGAAGCAAAATATATTCCATGCACATGTGTGACTATGTCAAAATGAATGCCACTGCTCGGTACAACTGGAACCCACCAATGGAAACATTTACAAAAATGAAGGCACATTAAAGCCTGACTTCAACATACAAACACTGAGAGACCGGGACCAGCAGACCTCACTGGAGCAAATGCTTAAGGAAGTCCTTCTGACAGAAGGAACCGGAAACTTGAGGCGTGTAGCAGTCTACCCGAAGACAGTTGGAAGTGTGCTACTTTGCACAGACACAATTTCTTCCCCTTATTTAAAAACATCTCTTTATAACATAATCTCGCATCACTTGGTGTTAGAAGGGTGGTTGGGGCACTAAAGGCACTTGCCACCATAGCCATGCTGTGATGTGGCTTGGGCTTAGCAGGGTTTCAGAGATTTAGGAGGTGCTGCTGAGTCTGTGGGACTCTTGGGCCTGCTGAGTTCTTCTGAGGACAGGGGAACATACAAAAGCATTTTTTGGAGGTCAACCCTCCCTCCAAAGGGAAGGTTCTGCCTCCGATTCCAAGCATCTCCTTCCTCAAGGTCCCCAACAAGCCCTGGCTTGGAGTAGTGATGTGAGGGTGGGACAGAGGCCCTCGGCTCACATGGCTCACAGCCTGCGGTCACTGCTGCGTGACCTCAGGCAAATGACCATTCAGAAAAGAAGACAATCTTGTCTACAAAAGATACTCCTTCACTGACTGAGAAGGGGGATGACTCAGTTTACACTTGGGTAAGCACTGTGAGATTTATATGCTCGAGAAAGTGACTACAAAGTCTAGACAGAATTTCAGCCACTGTCTACAGCAGTGCAGAGAGAGGATGGGCCCTCCCCCGTCCTAGAGACAAGGGGACACCCCAGTGGACCTGTAAGCCTTCTCAAGCAGTGTGGAGCGGAGCTTATAAGGGTCAGATCTGAGACCTTCTAGGAAGACCCAAAGGCCAGACCTGTCATTTCTCTCCAAGGAGATCCCTCAGGAGCAGAAATGTGGAGGTGCTTCTTCCTTCCTCCCCATGAACAGGAACAGCCTGATTCCTGGCCCCTTTCCTCAACATAACCGAAGGTCCCACTCCTCAGCAGCAAATGCACCACCTCTTTTCCCATCTGCCACTAAGGAGTTACCAGAGGCTGCCAAGAGCGGGTCCCCTGATGGCTGCCCCTCCTCTTGGCATGGGTATCTAAGGTGAGAGGGTTGGGGGCCCCTCAGCCTACCTCATTGAGCTGAACTGCGCGAAACCACCCCCACCCGCCACTGCCCTCCACTGACCCCATCCTGCTGACGTCCTGGCCTGACCTGCATCTGGTCTGTCTCACATGCAGCACTTGGATCTGCTGCCTTTCAATTAGAAAGACAATGTGTTAGGTAAATATGACGTCTTCCAAATGTCTCAGGGTGAGCATAGCCTCCCACACACGTAGGGAGCCAGCTGTGACTACCCTCATCAAGATTTCATAGCTTTAGTTTTTCTCTTGGAAACCTAAACTCCCATAGAGATCATGGATCCTTCTACTGAGTTCTGCTGTTGTCAATTAAAAAAAAATTGTTTTTGGAAGAAGGGATGTCATTATTTCCGCTTGTCAAGAAGGATGTTTACATAATAACTGATTTTACTTGGGCTGTATTTTTGATCCAAGTAATGTTGATCTGAGACCGATGAGGGAGCTCTGCCCCTCCTGCTGCGGCTCAGCCACTGTCTCTGACCACCTCCCTGTGCCCGGGGACAAGAGGGCCAGGCTCTCTCGGAGAAGCCCTCGCATCCTGCCCTACAGATGTCCTGGTGGTTGGAACCCATGTTATGCAACATGCAAGATGTTATAAAGTAAAAAAAAAAAGATTTTCAGCATGGACAATCCTGGGGACAGCAAAGTACCCTTTACCACGTTTCTCCCAGTGGCTAGGACATAGTGGCTTTGTGGAATGCCTCAAAGAATCCTTCAGGGCCAGACCAGCTATCTAGGCATGTGTGGGGATTTAAGATCAGGTAGATATATATCAGTCAACTTGAGCTGCTATAACAAAACTTCCTGGATGGCATGATTCAAACAACAGAAAATTTTCTCACAATTCTAGGGGTTGTGAAGTGCAAGATCAAGGTGCCAGAGGTTGATTCCTGGTAAGGGTCTTTTTTTTGGCTCGTGGATGGCCATCTTGCTGTACCCTTACATGGTAGAAGGAGAAAGGGAGTTAGGTCTTATAACTTTTCTTATAAGGACAGTAATAATCCCATGGAGGGTTCTACCCTCCTGACCTAACTATTTCCCAGAGGTCTCTTCTCTTAATGCCTTCCTATTGGGGAGTTAGAGTTTAGCATGTGAATTTAGTGAAGGGAGCACAACTCTGCCCATAGCAGTGGGGAAAGAGGTCAGGCAGATCCCATGTAAGACTTGCCTGCCAGAAAACCCATAAGGAAGAGTTCTGCCTGCATGCCAAGGCCATCTATCCAGAGCCCCCCTCTCCCTAACCCCCCCCCCCGAGCACTAGCTCCAACATTACACTCCTTCTGGGTTCCCTGGTCAACACTGTCCTAAGGATCCAACCATCCATACCTCAGCTTAGGTTTAGGCTCCACATGCCTACCTGCTCTCCAGGAGGGTACCCATTCTCCTGCTCAGCTCAGATCACCCAGCACCTGAACTAGGTGCCTAGAGGGCTGTGTTTTTCAACTTGCAGAGGATGATACACTAGTGGGTCCAGGGAGTCATTTTTAGTGGCCTATGAGCTACATAGTTTTCTAAGAAATAAGACCAGCAACAATAAGTGCTGGCGAGGATGTGGAGAAAAAGGTACACTTAAACATTGCTGGTGGGATTGCAAATTGGTGCAACCAGTCTGGAAAGCAGTATGGAGACTGCTTAAAAAACTCGGAATGGAACCACCATTTGACCCAGCTATCCCACTCCTTGGCCTATACCCTAAAGACTTAAAAACAGCACACTACAGGAAAGCAGCCACTTCAATGTTTATAGCAGCACAATTCACAATTGCAAAACTGTGGAAGCAACCCAGATGTCCTTCAATAGATGAATGGATAAAGAAACTGTGGTACATATACACAATGGAAT